>JABUQX010112314.1:0-15000 GCA_015478945.1 Trachelipus rathkii
TACAGCATCGAGAATCTTCTATATAGGTTAGGTCTCCATTTAGGTCCTCCCTAGTTCAGGTTATGATAAAATTTAAGTATACTTACTAATGGTATGTATAATTAACAAAACTATATAATAACTAACTGATCATTAGAATGGTCCAAATTGACACCTACCTAATATTGACCCTATAGGATACCATAGGCATAAACTAAACCCTTATATGAATCATTGAATGCCTGCCAGCCCTTAAACCTAACTAGATGGAATCATGTGCATAAATTGTATTTCTCCGTAACCTAACTATTTGACTGTCTCTAATTATAAATATTATATATATACTTATATATAATTATATATATCATATTATATATATATATATATTGCTATTATTATATATATATTATATATATATTATATATATTGCCCAAATTAATGGCACTAATCTTATATATGCGCTTAGCATGTATAATTCATTTTTTTATTTTTTCTTTTTATTTGTATCTTTATTTTGAAACAAATAAATTTATTAAACTTTTTTTGATAGTTTTTTACACTTATTGTGGGGTTTTTGTTAGCATATCTGGTAGGTCTATGTCTTCTCTCTTTCCTTTAATTTTGTAATTGTCTCAACATCGTAAAGTATTGATTATAAAACAAGTTCTGCCTCAGTGGCAGAAGATATAAGTCCTATTGGAATTTTCCTAAACTTTGATAGACTTCTCCTACTTGTAACTTTTATTTTTCCTAAAAATTTCATCACCTCATTTTTGTTTTTTTATTCCATTTATAATTTAGTGGATGGGGTCTTTTATGCTTATGATTTTACCAAAATATCAACTCATGTGAACATTTCTTCAATCGGACAACTATGTTTCCGAATTCTCGGAAGAATTATTTGCGCATTACAGGGGCTTTTAAGCAACGTATATTTGTCAGTTGCCCCTTTCCCCTGTTTTGAATTATGTTGTGATTAAACAGCCCGCCACAATCTTTTGGGAACATTCTCTTCTCTCATGGAGCCTGATACTATATTCACCTTTTCTTGTCCTCATTCAGTGATTTTTTCTTACTAACCTCTCCTGGGTTGGTTTAAGAGAGTTGACATTAGCTATAGTGATAGGACCTCTTACTCTTAAATTTGAATCTTCTGACCTGTCGTGTTGTAGTTGCTATTGGGAGTTGCGTTATCTTTTCTGCATCCTGAGGTTATTGCAGGTTACCTACCCTATGCATTCGACGTCTTGGTAATGACCCACTATCTCTAATCATATTATCCATATTCTTATTCAAAGGCTGGTGCCCATCCATACGAAACTAACTCTGCCCTCTCTCACTTGAAATGCTTTCCTATCCTTTCAGGATAAGTGTTAAATTACTATTTCCGAATATCATGCGTGTAGCAGTATGGTGTGATCAACCCTTTCTCTGCCCATGACCAGGAGCATGCGATGTAGCGTACTTTGGAGGAATTTGGACAGGTTGCTTTGAGACTTTAAGTATCCATTACTCTGCATTGCAACAGTGTTTTCTCTGCCACAGTCATGGTCTATCTGAAATTTTGGTAGGAACCTAGACTATGTTTGTGTTCGGCTTGGAAACTTCGACAGTGTGAGCATATCAGTGCTTTAAAGAAATGGTAATAGTCCGTTTATTTGGTGAAAGTTTCTTACCAACAGAAATGGCCTTGCTTACAGGAGGTTAGCATCTCAGTGCAAGAGGGTTCTGAATAGACAGCCCAGGATGAATAAAAACAACAAGAGGTTTTCATTTTTTTCAAGTAAAAAGGTATACCTGGAACAAATGGAGAGCCAAGCTCTCTTTCACAACCCCAGACTCAAGAACGTGATCCCTGTTGAAGAGTATGTCAACAACCTATGTCCCATGATCATTCCCCCTCACTTGGAATGGAGGTCTCCTGCTCAATAATTTGGAGAAGGCTGAGTTTTTTGCTGATCATTATGAGCAACTCTTCCAAATGGGGGACCTTTTACCCAGCAGTACAGCCCTTGCTGCATATATAAAGAAATCAGAAGTTGAACTGTCTTCATACCTTGGGTACAATTTTACGGCTTCTGAATTGCATTGTGCTTTGTCCTCCCTCCCTGATAGCAAGGCCACTGGGGCTGATCTTGTTGATTATAAATTTCTACAACATCTTTCCTCTGATTCTAAGGACACCCTCTTGAACCTCTACAATGCTGGCTGTCTCAGGGTATAGTCCCCTTACAATGGAAGTTGTCAGTTATCCTTCCATTTTTGAAACCTAATAGGGACTCCTCTACCCCGAAGGGCTCTTTTGCTATTCAATTGCTTTTCGCGGATTCTTCATGGCCTTATGTTCCCTGCTTTCTAATCCTCCTCTCTATTCATTGCTCCTATAAATGGTAAGCCTCTTCTTTGACAATTGGATACTAGCTGCCTCAATTGTCTTGCTGGTGTTGTACTCGGAATTTTTTTTCTGCTCTCTCCCTGTTCAGATATGGAGTTTTTTTGCAGGTCTGGTCTTTTCATCTCCAATGCGTTTTCAGAGAAGCTCGTGGATAAACCACTCGGACCTGGTCTTCTGACTCTCTTAGAGCGCACATTTGATCTATAACAGGGTTTCATAATAAAGCAGTTTTCGATACTTTGTTTTATTATTTCTGGTTTGAAGAAAGCAGCATTAGATTCTGTCTCACATTATGGTGGTTCTCTTATTATAAATTAGCCCGTTCTACTTATTTTATGGGACTCAACTCACAGTTTAGCTACAGAATTACGGATTTACGGCGCAGATTAGGAACTGGTCGCCTAGGGGTAGTTTAGCAACTTCATGGGCAACCGCGTCCCTTCCTCCTGTCCGAGTGATAGCATACTAGAGCATTTTTGTTTAAATAAGAAGTGAGGTCCAGAGGAGGAGGGGTGATGTTCAACAAAGTGGAAATTAGAATAAATGCTGCGAAATGCTGCAGAAATTAATGAAGAAAGAAGTCCATGTAGCTGAATAATCTGACAAATGCAATAAGGTGCAACCCCATCACCAGAAACTGTCAACTCCCAAATAAAAGACATGAATGAGGGGTTATTTTGGGAAGCTGTCACTTTTAGATTCTCCTAGGCAATGTTAATTTGCGACACAAAATTAAAGCTATATTGAGGAAGTGTGTGTGTGTAGTGTGTGAATAGAGGAGTGCAAACTGGAAGAGCCAATAAACATTCTTGTGTAGGAAAGCGTGGGAATTTATCGTGAAAATGGTTGGACTATTCATTATCGGGGTTCAACGGGATGTTCCTTACTTACCATAGAATGTTCCCAGTTTGGGTAAACTCATCGTTTCGAACGGCTACTATTACTTCCACCCTATATAGTTACGATTTATTTTTTAATATCTCCCCTGGTGGGCAAAGACCAAAGCAGTACTTAATTCCACCAGACTTTGGGGAAGTTCCCGAAGTAACTTCATTGTAATGGACCCCATGCCCAGATGCATGATGCTTGAAAATGTGTAGGTCAAAGGGAACTGAGAAAATAGTTGACGGGAGTGTGTTCCAGACTTTGCCAGTAGAATAAATTAAATATTGAGCATATCAATCAATTCTGACGTCAGGGAGTTTGATAGAGAATGAATGAGACTGTGTAGCAATGCGTTTCTAACGAACCCTTCTCAGTGGTGGAGGTATGTGATTGAAGCGTTCAGAAGAGGAGTGTTTGCTAATACCTGCTGAACAAGGAGAGTGATGCAACAATTCGAAGGGTCAAAAAGACAGGAGAGAGAGTTAGGGAGAGCAGGAGAGTTAATAGGACGAATACCCCTAAAGTTCACCTTTTCATGGAGAGCTGTGTGGTTGAAACCACTCCAGATGTGTGGGACATAATCCATACAGAAGCGATGGAAACCCATATAAAGAGCAAGCAACTGACGTATCGTGAAGAAATTCTGAAAATTCCTCGGAACACCCAATTCTTTAGAAGCTTGTTTAGAAAGAGAAGTAATGTGATTTTTTCAATTAAGGTCACGAGTAACAGAAACACCAAGAATGCTAAGAACATAAAAAAGATTTGAGTTGTTTGTTTTCGATGATGTTTGGAAGATTATGTAACTGAGTTTTTGAGGCATTGAAGACAACATGTTCTCAGTGCCCAAATTAGAAATTTGAGAAAGAAAGGTAAGAGGTTAGTTGCTCCAAGGCCGTACCCCTAGTGTGAGTTATTTGTTGTTGGGAGGGACGTCTATCGGAATAAAGGGATTAATGAGGAGTGGAGTCATCGACGTGGGAGTGGATAAGTGATGAAGTAAAAGAGAGAAGATTATTAATGAAAATTAGAAAGAGAATTGGGAATGGATAAGAACCCTGAGGAACATCACTATTTTTTTATTTAAAGGATGAACAGTGGCTGTCTACTACAGCTGCTATAAACCGACCGGAAAGGACATCAGAGAGGAAGTCATTGAGAGAAGGATAAATATCGAAAGAGGAAAGTTTTGAAATCAAAGTTTTGTGTCAAACTCTATCGAAGGAACTTGACATGTCCAGCGACACAGCCAAAGTTTCGCCGAAGCGCCGAAGAGGAGAGCTCCAAGAATCAGAAAGAAGAGTAAGACAATCACCAATAGAGGCCTTCTTGCGAAAGCCACAATGGCAATCATAGATAATATTAGAAGAATTGAAATTCCAACTCTTCCTATTAATTATAGGTTCGAAAACTTTAGAAAGAATGGAAGTTAAAGCAACAGAACAGCAGTTGTGACTTGTGAGGTTGAGAGGGGTCTTCGTTTTCACCTCAGGCTGGTTAAGCAAAAGTTTCCAGCAAGAAAGGAAGGCCAAAGTAGAGAGACACAGACGGAATAGTTTACCAAGGAAGGGTGCAAGCTTGTAAGGACAAGTTCGAGAATCATAGAAGGAATACCATCAGGACAGTACGCCTTCTTAGTGTTAAAAGCTCAGAGAGAGTAGAAATAACATCTTTAGATGGAGTTACAATATTGGACATAAATAAGCTGTGAGAAGTGGAAAATGAGGAATCGTCTAATGTTGAATTTCCCGTACAGCCCGCCGCAAGCGTCAGGATAGGTTAGGTTAGGTTAAGTTAAGTTAGGTTAAGTTTTGTTGGATTCGTTAAAGAACTCTAAATAACCAGATTATTCTTTTCTAGAGAAGAATTCAAATTTAGCAAAGGTATAACGGCAGTTGTACCGTCATAAGATACTAGAGGAGGGAAAGAGGACGCATCAAATTTAGAGTTAACATTTTCTGATAAATGCCAAAAGGGACGTGATGAAAAGGTACCAGTAAGATTATTGAATTTTCGACGGAGAAAGTATTTTTATTGTCACAAAGAATAGATATTTTGCAAAACGATTTGATTGGACAATGTGATTGAATAAAATGTTTGTTTTTTTGGGGTATATTATTTTCGTTGTTTGACGGTGTGAAGCTAATAATTAATAAATCTTTGTTCTTTTCCGTATATTCACCCTTTTATTCATATTATTTTTACTTTAAGCAGAAGTGTTCAAATTTCTTTAAGTCATTCGAAAAATTTCGCATAATTAAAACTCTTGGAGGAATAATTATCTAAAAAGATCCAGTATATATAGTTTACTATATATACCTATATATACTACTTATCATTATATATATATATATATATTATCCTACTTGGTTATCTCTCCCCACACAGTCTTCGTACAGTCTTATCTAAAATCGCATAATACTACTTCTATTTTGCAACTACTTATAACTCCATATATAATAATAATTATGCTGTTTAATATATAATAATATATATAATATTTACCCCCTCATACCATTATCAATCATAATATATAATATGCCCCCCAGATCTTGTTTTTAATATATATTATCTAATTTATTGAGAATCATTTTAAATATACATTAAATTAAATATTTATAATAATATATATATCATATAATATATATCACCACTATATATATATAATATATATTTATATATATATATATATATACATATAATTATAATAACCATTTACTATTACTAGCAAATAAAGAGTTATATTTAAGTTATGAATAATAAATAGGTTTCCTTATTAAATTATACTATGTCTTTTGATTAACTTTATAAATATAATTATATCAACAGCACTTAAATTTTATTTTATATCATATTACATACAATTATATATATAGAATTAAAAAAATAAAAGGAATTTTATAATTTTAATAACATTTTTTTGTACATACAAACTACATATAATTATTTAATACACTTACCTCAATATATATACCTAAATTACTAGACATAGTAAGTATATATATATACTATACCTAAACTTGTTCTACACCTTCCAAACTTTAAAAATTCATAAAAAAAGTATTTGTAGTTATTCTCTCTCGAGTACTTTATTAACCATCTCCATACTTTAAATGACTAGCTTAAAATGAAACTCATCAACTTTACATTTGGACAAAATATATTCAAAAATTTGAATTTTATATAAGATTAAAATGACTAAATTGCACACTGGGCACAATATAACAAACCACTAGGGGTTGTTCTCATCAAGAAACACACTGAACGAGGAAAAAATGTAGGCCAGCGCAAAATGTGTGAAATAAGTTTGCGCGTTTATATAATCCTCGCTTTAAAAAAGTCGGTTAGAAATTTTAATAACCGTTTGAAAAACCTTATCTAACATTTCCTATACAAATAAATTGACATTCCTATAATCCATTGTTGAACGTGTCATCTTACATTTAGAATTTGCTGCTGGCATTATAACTTATTAAAGAATAACTCCTTTGATATTCTAATAATCCTCTGTTGTGGCTAAGCTTCTAGCACTATAAATAAATATATATATGTATATATATAATTATATATATATATATAGGTATATATATATTTGTATATATTTGTTATTACATATTATCACCATATATATATATTACAATAATTCCCATCTATAAAAACTATTACACTTATATATGATATTTTATTAAATATAATAATATTACAAGAACTAATATGACTATATTTATATATATTATATAATAATATATATATATAGTACTATAATATATATATATAATATCTATAAATATCTATACTATATTATTATATAGTAATTATATATTTATATATATATATTATATATATATCAATATACAATAATAACAATATATATAATGATAATATTATAGTATATTAATATGACTATACATATATATATATAATTATATATATATATAATATATTATCACATAAAGTGTTCTAATATATACTAATATATAACATTTCATTATCTACTATTATTATATATATATACTATATTATATATTAAATTATTATAATATTATATATTATATTATAATATATTATATACATTAAAGACAACACCTATATATATATAATATAATACTATATTATATATATATATATACATATATAATATTAATATTATAAATGATAATATATATCTATAAGTATATTTCTTATAATTTATATAGTTAAATTATAATAAGATAGGTATATAGGCATATATATATAAATTATTTATAGATAATATAATTTTCAAAGTCAGTTCAAATTTCTCCATGCCCTGATACACGGCGCTTGAAATTGTGCAAGCCAAAGGTCGTTGGGAAAATAAATAAAGGGTGTATGTTCCAAACTATATTCAATGAACATGTGGTAAACAGGTTGGAGTGTGTGGAGACGGTAAAATTAGCAGGCTAGGAAAGGATCCCGTGACATGTAATGGCTGGGAATGATGTTGATGTGGCCAATGATGGGAAGTACGAGGCTAGCCTCGTGCAAGCAATTTCGTCGAAAAAAGGAAGACCGCTCACTAATTCCTGATTTTATATTTCCAAGATTCGATCCCCGTTGATCACTCGCCAATCACTCCTGACAGTAAGAACGAAGTCTTGTACGAGAGTATGATAGTAATCGGTTGATGGAATACAACCTTGTCGAAGGACATCAAGGAGGCACCTCGAACAGCTACGAAAAGATGAGGAGGTCACTCCGGCCTAACTGTCAGCGGTTTTTGTAACTTATGTAATTGCAAATTTGTGTAAATTTATGTAATTTTGTGTACAGGGTTAAATTTATTTCCTGCTACAGCGAATATCATTGATATTTTAGAGTAGGGGGCTTTGAGAGCCTAGATGGTGCCGAGCGTATCCAAATAAATGATATAAGGGTGGTCTTGATTAAGGAATAAAATTCGAGAAAGGACAATGATAGCCATTATTTCTGCAGTAAAATATTGAAGCACCAAGGGGGAGGGTATGGGGGAGTTGTGGTCGGAAAAATAGCAAACGCGACCACACCATCCCTTGTTTTAGAGCAGTCAGTAAACACTGAAGTGGATCACCCGTGAACTGCAGAGCGAGACAAGAATGGTGCCTATAAACTGAATTTGCGGTAACTGGATTTGGAGAGAGATCAAGACAAAGCAAATGGGGGGAGCAGGGATGAATGCTGAGAAAGTTAAGAATGTTACAAACTGTGTTTTCGAATTGCTTGCAAGGAGGATTCTAAGGTATCTCTTGCAGAATCGATGTCAGAGCAGACGGTATTGGTGTTTAAAAAGCAAGATAACTTGCGTACATGATAAATTCTCATCGCAGAGAGAGAGAGAGAGAGAGAGAGAGAGAGAGGAGAGAGAGAGAGAGAGAGAGAGAGAGAGAGAGAGAGAGAGAGAGAGAGCCCACTGGATTCAACTTCGAGGTTCACGTGGGTGGGCGATCGGAAGGTTCCTGTGGAGATAAGGATCGCCTCGTTTTGGATAGAATCTAATAGGTGTAGAATAGCTGGGGAGGCCCTACCATACACTACGCAGTCATAGTTCAACCTCGATCGGATTAGGGCTATGTGGAGATTTGCTATCAGTGCTTCAAGATTTTGAGGTGAGATGACGAAATTTGTCAAGCGCACGATGACAAGTAGTTTTCAGTTGTTTCATATGCGGTGCGTATGTCAGATGGTCATCCAGAATGAGGCCTATAAATCTGACCTATTAATTACAGGAATGGGTGAACCACACAAGGTTAGGTTCGCGGGAGGAAGGTAGCAAGTTCTTCGACTACCTTTATCCGAAATAGTACTTTCATTTTGAAATTTTCTCAATAGTAAGTTGGAGTTGACGTTCAAGAAATGATAGCCTGGTACCGTCAATTTATACCGTCAGATCATCAACATACAAGGGAAATTTGATCGTCTCAGGGATGGTAATAACGACGTTATTGAATCCAAGAGCAAATATTAATACACTAAGGACACTGCACTGCAGAACACCTTCATTCAGAGTAAAGTGGCGTGATAGAACTAACAAGAACCTGACGTGGATGAAACTGTCTGAAAGAAGACATTGTATAAAGAGTGGAAGCTGTCCTTGAAACTGTACATGTGAAATAAGGAGGACCCCAGTTCTCCACCTTTTGTCATATGCTATTTGAAGGTCAAAGAAAAAGACACCAGGAATCATCCCACAAGTTGAGAAAGCTTTCCGAGTGTCATAGAACTCTTTTGGGAGTGCTGTGGTCGGAAACTCGAATGAAGAGTTAAGGAAGGATTTGGAAGAGCTGGAGTAATCCAGATAGCTATCAAAGGATTAGTTGATGGGTTGTATCGATGTTTTAGTCTCGGGAATGGATCTGAAACGAGGTATTTTCTGAGTTGTATTTTTTACAATGGGGTTCGATGTGCTCTTCCATAAAAGTTCAAATTCTTTAAATTTTAGCAAACAATCTTTGGCCTCGGTTTGATGTTTAGTCTCTTGTTTCTCCTCATAACATCCGTTTCAGGAGTAGAAGCAATTAGGAAACTTAGAGGCAGGCCTCTTACGTGGGTTTGACGAACTCATCGGGAGGACATGTGATGGAGTTTCTCGGCAGGAAACGCTCTCCCAACTTTATGGTGGGTGAGTATACTTAGCTTCGTTGCTGGATGATCGAAAACTAGTACTCGTTGTAAGGTTGTTGACGGCATCTTGAGTGGGAGATTGGATTGAAGGTTGCTTTTGGACTATTTGAATAGTCGGTAATATAGAAGATGCATGATGGCAGGTTGCAGTAATTGCATGAGTCTTGCTAGAGTTGGTTGGTGGAGTTCTACTGGAATGTGGTTGTGTCAGTGGGTTGACACGCAGGGGAAAGAAACTGCTGCAATTGTAGCTTAGGATTGCTTTGATTTGTAGGATATTTTTGTCTTTGAGTTAGTGTATGGAATTTCTCCTCCTCAATTTTTGTATCGTGCATAACTCTAAAACCTCCTTTTCAAACAGGAAAGAAGGGTATTTTAGGTAAGTGGCAGAGTGGGGTTCCTCACAGTTTTTGTAGTGTTTAGTGCTTATACAAGGAATATGAAATTCTTCTCCGCAGACCTCGCAGATTTCATGCTGTCTCATACGGTATTTTCTTGGATGACCAAACCGCTGGCACTTGAACGGACTAACACTGTAGCTTTGTAAAGTCTATTTTCGACAAATCATTACTGTTAACATAAATTAAATTCCTTAATGAAGCAAAGTAACTCAGCATGTTTACCATAAATCATCATAACATACCGAGACTGAACATTACCCAACTATCTGACTTACTAAATTATGAATAAATGCTAACGTTAACAAAGTGTCCTACATAATTATCAAGAATACCAACATTTTGAACTATGAATAAATTCTGACATTAGCAAAGTTCTCGACCAATTCTAATATTATTCAACAAAACTTAACCTAACCATACGTTTTTAACATGTCATTAATAACTAACCTATTAATATTTCACAAAACAACATTTCCTAACAAAACTAATATAACCTATGTACATATACAGGACGTTATTTTTTCCCAAGTCATACATTGTATTTCGTTCTTCGTTCAAACATTAACTTAATTTAGTTTTCCTTTAAGCTGAAACATTCACATTTTCTTTCCTAACTGTAACTTTAATAATTTTTCTTTTGAACATTAAAAAAAAAATTGCAATAAATAAAAAGAATAAAAATTTTAGTAAAAATATTTATTTTCTAAACAAAAAAAATAAAATAAATACAAGTTTTGAGTTATGTTATACAAAATATGACTTGAATCAATAGATCAATAGATCAATAGATCTCGGGTAGGGTGGGGAGGGTGGTTGGTTTGATTTACTGATTTACTGCTTTAGGGTATGTAAAAACGCAAATTTTTTACGTTATAAACATAAAAAGAATAAAAATTTTAGTTAAAATATATATTTTAAACAAATAAAATAAAAATAAATAAATGTTTTGTGTTATGTTATACAAAGTATGACTTGAATCAATATATCAATAGATCAATAGATCACGGGTGGGGTGGGGAGGGTGGTGTGGTTTGATTTATTGATTTACTGCTTTAGGGTATGTAAAAACGCAAATTTTTTAAGTTATAAACATAAAATGAATAAAAAAAAACTAGTAAAAACAAAATGTTTTAAACAAATAAAACAAAAAATATATAAAAATTTTAAAAAATAAATAATTTTTTTAAAGAAATAATTAATAAAATTTAAAAAGTAATTAATATTTGAAAATAAGACCCTTGAGTCTACTCAAGCACCGTGCTCTTCCTCCAGTCCTATTTATCCTTCCTCTTCTATATGCTCTCCAAATTTCATGCTTCTATGCCAATTTCCAACGTTTTGGGGCTCAGCCCCTACACCGGTGGTGCCCAACCTTTAGTCTATCTCGAGCAAAATAAAAATTTAAAAATTTCAGGCAAACCACTAATATATATATATATATATATATATATATATATATATATATATATATATATATATATATATATATATATATATATATATATATATATATATATATATATATATATATATATATATATATATATATATATATATATATATATATATATTTATATATAGTATATATATATAGTATATATATATATATATATATATATATATATATATATATATATATATATATATATATATATATATATATATATATATATATATATATATATATATATATATATATATATATATATAATCAGTGGCGGCTTTTGAGGGTAAGCAGAGTAGGCAACGCCTACTTGCCTTAGTGAACCCCAAAAATATTAAAAAGTTAGCATATATATATATATATATTATTATATATATATATATATATATATATATATATATATATGAAAGAAGAGTTATAATATATATATATATATATATATATATATATATATATATATATATATATATATATATATATATATATATAGTTATGAAGTTATATTATTATATATATTATATATATATATATTATATATATATATATATATATATACATATATATATATAAGTATATATATATATATATTTATATATATATATATATTATATATATATATATATATATATATATATATATATATATATATATATATATATATATATATATATGTACTATTTAAAACCTTAGTTGCTAACTAGGTAGAATTATATTAAACAACACATTAAAAACACTTTACTAAAACATATAAAACTAATAAAATTAACAGGACGAGCTTTCAACTTTTTGGCCTTTTTCTAGTCAGAACAGTGAATGGAGGAAGTATTGATTTTCTATGAAGTTTATTTCCTTATTCGTTTAGTTGGTTTTTTAAAAGACTATTATAGAATGGAGACATTTTCATGCAGTTATTTTGTATTGCATCTATTTTTTTGTAATCTCCAGAGCAGCATCTATTAAAGTTGGGAAGGTTATGGATACAAAAAGCTTCTGCTATTTTTCGTTTATTGGTATCTTGTATATTTCTGATTTTTTGCATGTTATTTGTATTAATATGATGGTTGAGTGTTAGTCTATGTTGTGTGAGTGCGGAGTTTTCTTGGTGTGTGTCTAAGTCGTGTTTATGCTGATTTTTTCTACGTTTGAAGTCTATTGTTTCTCCGAAATATTGCTTATTGCAAAGGGTGCATGGAATTTTATATAAACAGGGGGGTTGTTGAATTTTGATTTGGGGGGTTTTAATATTTTTTTGATAAGGATATTATTAGAGGGGATCAACTGTATATGTTTTGGTATGAGATTTTTTATGTTCGTTAGGTTTATATGTGGTATAGGTATGTATGTTTTTTTTGAATTAGGTTGGGTTATGTGTGCTTGATGATATTTTTTCTTTGCTTTTTTATATGCTGTATTTATAATATTGGAGGGGTATTTGAGTTTTTGAAAAGTGGTTTTTAAAAATTGTGTTTCTTTATTTAAATGTACCGGAGAACAGATTTTGAAGGCTCGTAGGTATAGGGATGAGAGAGTAGCTAGTTTTGTGTTTTGTGTGTGTGCGGAGTACCAATGTATGTATGTGGGGTTGGCTGTGGGTTTTCTATAGACTGTGAATGAGGGTTTTGTAGTATGATCGGTTGTTATCAGTGTGTCTAGAAAAGGGAGGGTGTTATTGTTTGATGTTTCCATAGTGTATTGTATATCTGTGTGTATAGTGTTAATGAAATTTAAAATGTTGTGTGGGTTGGTTGCGTGTGGGACTGCTGCAAATACATCATCTACGTATCTGAGCCACACGCAACCAGAAAGAAGTTGATGTGGAAGGATGTAATAGTGTTCAATGAGTTCCATGTAAATGTTGCTGAGCATGGGAGACAGTGGAGAACCCATGCTCAGGCCTTGTGTTTGTTTAAAGAATTGTTGGTCAAATTGAAAATAGTTATGTTGTAAAGTAAGGAGTATAAGTTGTTTTAAAATAGAAAAGGGGTGAGAAAAAGTGATGTTGTTTTCGTTTACGTATTTAGTTAAAAGTTCAAGTAGATGTGGGACAGGGACCGATGTGAAAAGAGATATTACATCATAGCTTACGAAAGTGTGTTTTTGTATTAGTGGAGGAAATTTTATGGCTGAAGTCTTTTGTATTTTTTAAGTGTGAGGTAGAGATAGTGCCGAGTAAAGGTTTAAGTTGTTTGGAGAGCCATTGTGAGTTTGTAAGTGTTGCTGTTTGTGTTGGCTATTATAGGTCTTAAAGGTATGTTTTGTTTGTGTGTTTTTGGTACTCCGTAGAATTGTGGTATGTTGGTCATGTACGCTTTTAGTTGTTTATGGAGTTGAGGTGAGTTTTTAAGTATGCTGTTAAGGTTAGAGTTAAATGTAGCTTGTGACGTGGTGTGTGGGTTCTTTGTAAGTTTTTGGTATGTGTGTGTGTTTAATAGGGATAAGCATTTTGTATTATAATCATGTGTGTTAAGAATTACTATGTTATTACCTTTATCTGCTCTGGAGATTACGATGTTTTTGTTGTTTTTCAAACTTTCCAGAGCGGTGTAGAATTTCAACGGCATCTTTGGAGATGTGTCAGTTGCTATTGCAGAGAAAAGGAATCCTGTTAGTATATCTGTGTTGCATCCTGGGTTTTTTCTGTTTTTTTCCAGATTTCTAAATCCTGCAGGAAACGAGGCCAAGGATCTTTGTTTTGAAGGGCCATAGATAAACCAAAACCCAACAAGTCGGATTCATCTGTTGTTGGTACATAAGTTGATAAATTGATTATTGCATTGTGATCGGTGTCCGTATGCCAAACGCTCTGGGAGTAAATTATATTAAATTTTCTTTTCAGTTGTTGAGCTTTGATGTAAGCTATTTCTTCTTTACGTTTATGTGTTTTATTTATAAGTTCCAAATATTCTGCTGCACCGTTAGGGTAGCTAGTAAACCATAAATTTCGAAAGATGTAATATAAACGAGTACACTTTTTGAAGGTTACTTTGATCTCTCGTTCTATTGATTTGATTTTCTCTTTAAGTATTTGCTGGTAGATCTGGGGGAAGGGCTGCACTTTGTTGAGATGTAAAGATGCGGGTATCATCGTTTTGGGGATGACTAAATTATTATTACAGCACTTAATAAATAGTAATTGTTGTTTTTTTATACTGGTATTATTCTATAATAGTCTTTTAAATAACCAACTAAACGAATAAGGAAATAAACTTCATAGAAAATCAATACTTCCTCCATTCACTGTTCTGACTAGAAAAAGGCCAAAAAGTTGGCGAAAGCTC
>JABUQX010112314.1:20000-32505 GCA_015478945.1 Trachelipus rathkii
GACCATGTGCCGTGTTGAAATGTTCAAAGATTTTGCTGGGACTGTAGCGATGTTGATATGCCCTGTCCGACAATCTATTCTTCGTGTAACCAATATATGTCGACGTACAGTCTAACTCAGGCAGTTAAATTGGTACACAACGTGATGGTTGTCGGGCAAAGCATCTCTTGTGCTAAAGGAAGATGACAGTTGTTTTGACTTATGGTATAGTCTGACCTTAATTTTTGAGGTGTCTTTAGTTTTGAGGTGAGAATTCAAAATATTACGAAGGCACTTCTCTTCCTTATTGACAAATAGCATTGAAAGTTTTGAAGAAGAAATTTATCGAATTTTTCTGATTATTTTTATTTTCTTTATTATATAATTTTGTAAGGGTTTTATTAATTAAATTTTTAACTGAGTATTGTGGATGATCACAGTCAATTAAATTTTTACTTAATGCGGCAAATTTCTTCATCAAAAGTTTTCCAAGTTGAACATAGGTTGTATGCTCTGTAAACTAAAATTTTTACGATAGATTCTTTGTAAATAGTCTGTGAATAGGATCCATAGTTCATATACAGATCATTATCAGTGGGTTTGACATGTATGCCTGTAGATAATGAGCCGTCAGAATTAACATTGATTTTGATGTCTAAAAAACAGATAGCATTATTAACCTAAGTTTCGTATGTGAATTTTAAGCATGACAAACAACTCTTGAATTCTATTGATGAACTGATGTATATGGTCTATGTTCCTAAAAAAAGTGAGGGTGTCGTCGACATACCTTATGTAAAAATACGGGGTTAAAGTTGTTTGTTTCACGAAGGATTTTGTTTTTCCAGATTGGATATATAGAAGTCAGCAAATGTAGGTCCAAGTGGTCAGCCCATCGGCAGTCCATCAGTTTGTAGATATATGTTTTCTTTAAATTTAAACGGTGTTTGATTACAACAAATTAATAAAAGGTTCCTCATATGTTGTTCTGATATATCTGGTGGGGTAGGTTATTTGAGTGAAACACTTCGTTAATTATTATGTCAATCGTATCAAGAACCGGTACATTTATGAACAAAGATTCTACATCAAGTGAGGCGAATATATTAGTGGCTTCAAGTTTTAAGTTTGATAATTTACATAATGTTTCATTATTTGATTTAACTATGAAAGAGTTATTAAGATATG
Organism: Trachelipus rathkii; assembly: GCA_015478945.1. Taxonomy (NCBI): domain Eukaryota; kingdom Metazoa; phylum Arthropoda; class Malacostraca; order Isopoda; family Trachelipodidae; genus Trachelipus; species Trachelipus rathkii. The sequence continues at coordinate 21,168 of JABUQX010112314.1, forward strand.
GTCGGATAATGTTGTTCAGATATTGGGCAATTTCGTGTGTAACCGTTCCGCACATAGATATTACAGGTCTCAAAGGTGAATTTTCTGAATTTTTGTGTATTTTAGGCAATCCATTTATATAGTTACTATATATATATATATATATATATATATATATATATATATATATATATATATATATATATATATTATATATATATATATATATATATATATATATATATATATTATATATATATATATATATGTATATATATATAAAAATAAATAAATATATATATATATATATATATATATATATATATAGAATATATATATATATATATATATATATATATATATATATATATATATATATATATATATATATATATATATATATCCTAAATAATAAAATCCAGTTCTTTTAATTTTGTCAGAAATTCTTTTGTTTTTTATTTCATAAGCGATTCTCTTAATGCTATTATTATTATTATTATTATTATTATTATTATTATTATTATTATTATTATTATTATTATTATTATTATTATTATTATTATTATTATTATTATTATTATTATTATTATTATTGAAACTGAAAGTATTAAACTGTTAATTTTATAATAAAAATAAAAATAATTTGCATTATATTTACGTTATACATTTGTTTTCGAAACTGAAATATATTTGTTTGTCATGTGTTGCGCCTGCCCTCCTCCACGTCTTTACGGTACTTTACCGTATAGCATTTGGAGATTAGATTCATTGGAAAAGTGGTATATTTTTTTATTCTGAAAAGCAAGCAAAAAAAAAAAAATTGTTGAAACAAAAAAATGTTTTAATGTAACTCTGTAAGCACTAATCTGAGTCAGAGTCGAAATTTTGAATTTGACTGCTGGAGTCGGAGTCGGAGTCGGAGTCGAAATTTTTGTTTAAGTGGAGTCGGAGTCGGAGTCGAAATTTTTTGTTTAAGTGGAGTCGGAGTCGGAGTCGAGTCGAAAATTTTGTTTAAGTGGAGTCGGAGTCGGAGTCGGAGTCAAAAATCCAAATTTGGATCCGGAGTCGGAGCGGAGTCGGAGTCGAAAATTTATTTTACGACTCCGCAGCCCTGATATATATATATATTATTATTATTATTATATATATATATTATCATTTTTATATATATATTAAATATATATCTTATTCCTATAAAATAAATTTGTGTATATTATTATATTATCTTTTTTTATAATTTTAGATATTATATTTTTATTATTATTATTATTATTATTATTATTATATTCTTATTATTATATATTTTTATTATTATTATTGTTACAATGATTATTAATTAAGGTATAAATATATATCTAGAAGAAATATAAATACATATTTATGTTAAATTATATATATATATTATTATTATATATATACATTATTATTATTATATATATATATATATATTATATATTATTATTTATATTAAAAGTAGATATATATATTTTATTATTATATATATTATTTTCATATATATAGATATTATTATTATTATATTTATATCTATATAAAAATATTATTATTATAATTATTATTATATTAGATATTATATTATATATATATATATATATATATATATATATATATATATATATATTATATATTATATATTATATATATATATATATATATATATATATATATATATATATATATACTATGTGGCACATGTCGATTATCTGCCTCCAGTTAAGCTCAAGCCAATTTTTTTAAAATCTACGTAATCGAATAAAGTGTTGGAAGCTCTCTTGGTGCCAAATGCGTGTTTTTTTTTTTTTTAACAATGCAGAGTGAAATAAATAATAAATATAAAAATAAATTACATTATATATACGTTAAGTAAAGGTTATGTTAGAGTTTAGTTAGGTTACATAGATTTAAACTTTACAAAGTGTTTAGTAAACATACGGCAAAAATTCAAGATTTTATTCAATGGACCATTATAAGAATATTTTGTCCTTTGATGATTTTTGAAAACCCTTTTTGTTTCGGAGATACCGGGGGAAAAAAGATGTCGACAATAAGAACGATTTTTCGTATTTTGTATAATATGAATTTTGCTCTAAATAATGTATGTTTTTGGACGAGGCAGTGCCTTAGATAATTGTTGTAGTTAATAAATTCTAAATTCTAAATAAATAAACATCAGGCAAGTGCAGACATCGAAACGAAATACAGGGGCAAGCTTTAGATCCGTACGCTCATATGTTTAAGAAGATCGTTTTCAACATCAGTTCTCGTTGAACGTTTGGGCTGGAATTGTGAGTGACTCGCTAATTGGACCGGTATTTCTACCAGGAAGACTTACAGGGGAGATGTATCGCAACTTTCTGGAGCAAACGCTACCTCAGTTTCTGGAGGATGTACCGTTGGCAACGAAAAATGCAATGTGATTTCTGCACGATGGTGCACCAGCGCATTTTTGTGTGCTTTCTCGTAGATTTCTAACGCTAACATACGGAGATCGCTGGATTGGTCGAGGTGGACCTCACCCATGGCCTGCTCGATCCCCGGACCTAAAGCTCCTGGATTATTTCCTATGGGGCCATCTAAGGTCATTGGTTTACAATACTCCAGTGGAAACTGAGGATGACTTGCGAAATCGGATAATTGTTGGGTGTAACTCAATCAGAAACGACCCTGGTGTTTTTGAAAGAGTTCGGCAGTCAATGAGGAGAAGATTGGATTCGGGCATCCTAGCTGCAGGTGGTCATTTTCAACAGTTCTTGTAGATTAAGAAAGTTTACATGTACTGTTTGGTAATAAATATTTGTTATTGTCTTAACTTTTGTTCCCCCTGTATCTCCGAAGCAAAGCGTGTTTTCAAAAATCATCAAAGGACAAAATATCTTAGGATACTCCAGGGAATAACTTCTTGATTTTTTACCGTATGTTTACTAAACAACCTTTTTTTTATGTTTTGCAAACAACTAACTAGCTAACTAACTAACTAACTAACTAACTAACTAACTAACTAACTAACTAACTAACTAACTAACTAACTAACTAACTAACTAACTAACTAACTAACTATATATATATATATATATATATATATATATATATATATATATATATATATATATATATATATATATATATATATATATATATATATATATATATATATATATATATATTATATATATATATATATAGTAGTAATGTAAGGAGTTGAGAGTCACCCAAGGAATATCAGCGTTAGCTGATAAGAACACGTGTTTCGAGATAACGCTAATTGCTTTTACTGATAACGGATCGGTTCTTTTCTTATTTCGGTGTATTTAATTTATTTTTTATTTTTATTTTTATTTAAATAAAAATAAATTAAATAAATTAAATAAATAAATTAAATAAATATATTAAATAAATTAAATAAATAAATAAAAAAAAATTAAATTAAATTAAATTATATATATTATACCCGTATAAAGTCCCGCACTGCCCCGCATCGCCCCGCACCGCATCGCTTCGCACCGCACCGCACCGCACCGAACGGACCGCACCGCACCGCACCGCACCGATTCCGACTTATCTTTTAAAGTTTATTATTATTATTATTATTATTATTATTATTATTATTATTATTATTATTATTATTATTATTATTATTATTATTATTATTATTATTATTATTATTATTATTAGAAATGATTTTTAGGCTCCGGTTCTGGCTCTGGCTCAGCCTATGGCTCCGATATATATCTACATGGGTTAGAGTTATCATATCGGGTTAAAATTTGGAGGGGGGTTAGATGGTGACGTAACCTCGTCGTAGACGAGGTTACGTCCCCGTGGGTCCCCCGAAGGGGGACCCCACCCCTTAAAAAATCGAAGTGTTCGTAATTGGTTGAAATTTGGTGAGAGGATTCAGAGTTGAATTTCCAGAAAGAATTGGTATCGGATTCGGAGGAGTTGGCTCCGGCACCGGTGCTGGAGCCACTGCGGTGCCGAGTTAATAAACAGTCGTATAACAACAATATAGGTGTCCTTATATGGGTTATCGAACCCGTAGATCTCGAATATGAGGGTTATAAGTCCGTATAGGGTGTCTAGGACCCACACTGAGGACTGAAAAAAGCACAGAGTGCAAAACAGAGACCGAAGAAGGAAGAAAGAAGGATGAAGGAAGAATAAGGAAGGAAAGAATGGAGAAGGAGTCTGACTCAGAAGAGTAGAAGGTGACAGCTGCACCGGTGCTGGCTCCGGTGCGGTGCCGAGTTATTAAATATTTGTGTAATGATACAATATTGGTGTCTTTATATATGTTATTGGGTCTGTAGATTTCGAAAATAATGGTTTCAGAACCATCAAGAAAAATATAAATAAAAATAAATAAATAAATAAATAAATAAATAAATAAATAAATAAATAAATAAATAAATAAAATTTCTTATTCTTTTTGTTTATAACTTACAAATTTACGTTTTTACATACCCTAAAGCAGTAAATCAGTAAATCAAACCACCCACCCCCCACCCCATCCATGATCTATTGATCTATTGATTCAAGTCATATTTTTTAGTAAAATTGTCATGTTTTACATACCCTAAATCAGTAAATCAGTAAATCAACCCACCCAACCTACCCTCCTGTCCAATCGTGATCTATTGATCTATTGATCTATTGATTCAAAGGTCATATTTTTACTAAAATTATCATGTTTTACATACCCTAAATCAGTAAATCAGTAAATCAAACCGGCCATACCACACTGCCCACATCATCCATGATCTATTGATCTATTGATCTATTGATCTATTGATTCAAGTCACATTTCGAGTATCATTTTGGATAAACATAACATAAAAACAAATTCTTTATACACTGATCAACGAATATATGCTACCGTAACAAAGTTTTCACATTAATAAAGCTTACTTAGCATCATCTGAACTATGAATATAATACACAACGACAAACCTGACACACCTTAAACATGAATAAACTGTTAACGTTAACAAAGTTTCGCACTTAACAACAGTAAAGTAACTAACATAACATACAAAAACGTAACCTACTCACACTTTGTCATGCATATCTCTAAGATAACAATGTAAATTTATATTAACATGGTAATATTTAACTAAAATTTATCACAACATTGGCTAATTATCATATCGGTCAATGAATATATGCTAACGTAACAAAGTTTTCACATCAATAAAGCAAGCATAGCATCACCTGAACTAAGAATATAATGTACAACAACAAACCTAACACACCTTAAGCGTGAATAAACTGTTAACATTAACAAAGTTCCACACTTACCAACATTGAAGTAACTAACATAACATACAAAAACGTAACCTAGTCACGCTTTGTCAAGCATATCTCTAACATATCAATGTTAATTTTACATTAACATGGTAATATTCAACAAAAAGTTCACCATAATCTTAACAAAGTACCATAATACCTAAAGGATAAATACAAACATAGTAAAGTTTTATCCTCTGTAAAGCTAAACTGCGAATATAACATACTTATCACATAACAACCAGACAAATAAACAGCTATCATTAACAACTTAACCACTGATCTATTGATTCAACTCGTATTTTGAGTATCGTTTAAGTTAAACATAACATGAAAACAAATTCTTTATACACTGATCAACGAATATATGCTAACGTAACAAAGTTTTCACATTAATAAAGCTAACATAGCATCACATGAACTAAGAATATAATGTACAACAACAAACCTAGCACAACTTACGAGCTAATAAACTGGTAACATTAACAAAGTTCCACACTTAACAACAGTAATTATCATACAGCTCAATGAATATACGCTAACGTAATAAAGTTTCCACATCAATAAAGCTAACATAGCGTAACATGAACTAAGAAAATAATGTACAACGACAAACCTAACACAACTTACACACGAATAAACTGTCACCATTAACAAAGTTTCACACTTAACACCAGTAAAGTAACTAACATTGCATACAATACGTAACCTATTCATACTTTTTTCAAACATATCTCTAACATATTAACGTTAATCTTACATTGACACAGTAACATTTAACAAAAATGTATCATAACCTTGTCCGATTATCATACAGACCAACGAATATATGCTAGCGTAACAAAGTTTTTTACATTATCATAGTAATATTTAACAAAAATTTATCATAACCTTACCTAAATATCATAATCCCCAACAAATAATTGCAAACATAACAAAGTTTTATCCAAACATAACATAAAAATAAGTTCTTTGAATAAAATATCATAGTAAAGTGTAATAGTTTACCGAATTTAAAGCAGTAAATCAGTAAATCAAGCCACCCGACCCCACCCATCCCCTCCCTACCCACCCGTTGATGATCTTTTGATCTATTGATCAAATGATTCAGATCACATATCGAGTATCATTTCGGATAAACATAGTACAAAAATAAGTTCTTTATATACTAACCAACGAATATATGCTAACGTAACATTGTTTTCACATTAATAAAGCTAACATAGCATTACCAGAACTACGAATATAATGTACAATGACAAAACCTAACACACCTTACGCACGAATAAACTACTAACATTAACAAAATTCCATACTTAACAACAGTAAAGTACCTAGCACAGCGTACAAAACGTAACCTATTCACACTTTTTCAAGCATATCTCTAACATATCAATGTTAATTTTACATTAACACTATTGATTTACGTCGCATTTCGAGTATCATTTCGGATAAACATAGCACAAAATGAGTTCTTTATATACTAACCATCGAATATATGCTAACATAACAAGGTTTTCACATTAATAAAGCTAACATAGCATCATATGAACTAAGAAAATAATGTACAACAACAAATCTAACACAACTTAAGCACGAATAAACTGTTAACATTAACAAAGTTCCACACTTAACACCAGTAAAGTGACTAACATTGCATGCAAAACGTAACCTATTCATACTTTTTCCAAGCATATCTCTAACATATTAACGTTAATTTTACATTAACACAGTAATATTTAACAAAAATTTATCATAACCTTGTCTAATTATCATACAGACCAACGAATAACTGTAAACATAACAAAGTTTTATCCAAACATAACATAAAAATAAGTTCTTTGAATAAAATATCATAGTAAATTGCATTAGTTTACTGATTTTAAAGCAGTAAATCAGTAAATCAGTAAATCAAACCATCAACCCCTCCCCACCTCGCCCTCCATGACCTTTTGATCTATTGATCTATTGATTCATGACACATTTCGAGTATCATTTCGGATAAACATAACACAAAAATAAGTTCTTTATATACTAACCATCGAATATATGCTAACGTAACAACGTTTTTACATTAATAAAGCTAACATAACATAACCTGAACTAAGAATATAATGTACAACGACAAACCTAACACACCATACGTACGAATAAACTACTAACATTAACAAACTTCCGCACTTAACAGCAGTAAAGTACCTAACACTTCGTACAAAACGTAACCTATTCACACTTTTTCAAGCATATCTCTAACATATCAATGTTAATTTTACATTAACAAAAATTTATCATAAACCTGTCTAATCATCATACTGACAAAGAATATAATGCTAACGTAACAAATTTTTTACATCAACTTCGTAATATTTAACAAAAATTCATCATAACCTCGTCTAAATATCATAATCCCTAACGAATAATTGCAAACATAACAAAGTTTTAACCAAACATAACATAAAAATAACAAAATTTTATCCTGACATAACATAAAAATAAGTTCTTTGAATAAAATATCACAGTAAAGCGTAATAGTTTACTGATTTTAAAGCAGTAAATCAGTAAATCAAACCACCCATCCCTGCATTCCCCTACCCATCCCACCCGCCTGTGATCTATTGAACTATTGATTCAAGTCATATTTCGAGTATCATTTTGGATAAACATAACATAAAAATAAGTTCTTTATATACTGACCTATGAATATATGCTTACGCAACAAAGTTTTAGCATCAATAAAGCTAACATATCATAACCTGAACTAAGAATATAATGTACAAATGCAAACCTAACATACCTCGCGTATGAATAATCAGCTAACATCCTGAAAATTCCCTACTTATCAAAGGTAAAGTAGCTAACAGGTCATACAATACTCGATATGTTCCCACTTTTCTCGCATATATGCAACAGGTAAAGCCGTATTATCTAACAAAATCCCTTAACAAAGTGACCAATCTATCAAAGATACCAGCATCTTGAACTATGAATTGACACTATCTTCATCAAAGTGTCACACGTTTCGAGTATAACATCATTTGAACTATGAATAAAACCTAACATTACTCAACAAAAACTTAACCTAGGCTCACGTTTCTAACACATCATCGTCAGTTAACACAGTAATATCTTACAAAACTCATCATTTCTCTAACAAATCAGTGTTATTTTCACATTGTCATGGTAATATTTAACATAACGTACCTAACTTACAAATAAACAGTAACCAAGAGTATCTAAAGCAACACATTACTTTCCGAGTGAAAACCCAAGGGATAGCCCCCCTTGAAAGGGTGTGAATCCTGAGAGGGGAGATGACCCCGAAGGGGTGTAAGCGGGATTAGGGGTAATGCCCTTACGGTTACGTTTTTGTATGTTATGTTAGTTACTTTACTGTTGTTAAGTGCAAAACTTTGTTAACGTTAACAGTTTATTCATGTTTAAGGTGTGTCAGGTTTGTCGTTGTGTATTATATTCATAGTTCAGATGATGCTAAGTAAGCTTTATTAATGTGAAAACTTTGTTACGGTAGCATATATTCGTTGATCAATGTATAAAGAATTTGTTTTTTATGTTATGTTTATCCAAAATGATACTCGAAATGTGACTTGAATCAATAGATCAATAGATCAATAGATCATGGATGATGTGGGCATGTGGTATGGCCGGTTTGATTTACTGATTTAGGGTATATAAGACATGATAATTTTAGTAAAAATATGACATGAATCAATTCAATAGATCAATAGATCAATAGATCATGGTTGGACAGGAGGGCAGGTTGGGTGGTTTGATTTACTGATTTACTGATTTAGGGTATGTAAAACATGACAATTTTACTAAAAAATATGACTTGAATCAATAGATCAATAGATCAATAGATCATGGAAGGGCTGAGGAGGGCAGTTTGTTTACTGATTTACTGATTTACTGCTTTAGGGTATGTAAAACGTAAATTTGTAAGTTATAAACAAAAAGAATAAGAAATTTTTTATTTATTTATTTATTTATTTATTTATTTATTTATTTATTTATTTTTTATTTATATTTTTTCTTGATGGTTCTGAAATCATTATTTTCGAAATCTACAGACCCAATAACATATATAAAGACACCAATATTGTATCATTACACAAATATTTAATAACTCGGCACCGCATCGGAGCCAGCAGCGGTGCAGCTGTCACCTTCTACTCTTCTGAGTCAGACTCCTTCTCCATTCTTTCTTTCCTTATTCTTCCTTCTTCCTTCTTTCTTCCTTCATCGGTCTCTGTTTTGCACTGTGCTTTTTTTCAGTCAGGACCCCCCCTCAGTGGGGGTCCTAGACACCCTATACGGACTTATAAACCTCATATTCGAGATCTTAAGGTTCGATAACCCATATAAGGACACCTATATTGTTGTTATACGACTGTTTATTAACTCGGCACCGCAGTGGCTCCAGTACCGGTGCCGGAGCCAACTCCTCCGAATCCAATACCAATTCTTTCTGGAAATTCAACTCTGAATCCTCTCACCAAATTTCAACCAATTACGAACATTTCGATTTTTAGGGGGGCACCGAGCTCGGGGACGTAACCTCGTCTACAACGAGGTTACGTCACCATCTAACCCTCCTCCAAATTTTAACCCGATATGATAACTCTAACCCATGTAGATATATATCGGAGCCATAGGCTGAGCCAGAACCGGAGCCTAAAAATCATTTCTAATAATAATAATACATACATACATACATAATAATAATAATAATAATAATAATAATAATAATAATAATAATAATAAACTTAAAATATTTTCCTCATATTTTGACCCTAAGAATGAAAATATTGATTGTACTTTAATTAACAAAGTATCTTTTTTATTTTCAGATATTTGTACATCTAATTTAATTCTTTTATTTTTTTTTTATTTATTTAATTTATTTAATTTATTTATTTAATTTATTTAATTTATTTAATTTATTTTTATTTAAATAAAAATAAATTAAATACACCGAAATAAGAACCGAGCCGTTATCAGTAAAAGCAATTAGCGTTATCTCGAAACACGTGTTCTTATCAGCTAACGCTGATAAGAACACTCAGCGCTCCGTGACCTTGGTTGAGCTCTCAAGATACAACTATATATATATATATATATATAGTATATATATATATATATATATATATATATATATATATATATATATATATAGTATATATATATATATATATATATATATATATATATATATATATATATATATATATATATATATATAAAAGAATAAATAAATGAATAGGTGAAGAAAATAAATAAATAATTAAATCCTAAATATAAACTAATAATAAAAATTGCTTGAGTTTTTTCTTTTTTTGTTAGGTTATAAAACTCGTGAATATATTCACAATAACAGCAATAAAAAATTTGAACCTTTTATATATATATATATTATATATATATATATATATATATATATATATATATATATATATATATATATATATATATATATATATATATATATATATATATATATATATATATATATATATATATATATATATATTACATATAAACACCACCGCTCACGGCAGAGCCCTAATCTAGGAGGGGGTATGATTAACGTCCGAGCAGGACGGAGCAAAGCCCACGAAGAGAATAGCTCACATTCTCCCACCCGACCAGTTACGAACCTGGGACCCTAACTTGGTTTGGTGAGTGCATTAATACTGAGCTACCGGGCGCTTTTTATATAAATAAATATGAAATACTAAAAAAAACATATACATATACAAATACATACATACATTCACACATAAAAATACATATATATTCTTATATATTCATATTATTATTATTATCATTATTATTACTAATATTATACCAAACACTAAATTTTACACAAAATACGCTATATTTTACCAGTAATCACTACTATTTACTATATTTCAATATTAATATTATTATGCTATACACTTTTTAATGATAATATTGTTATGCTATCAACTATATTTCACCATATCTTAATTTATTCACCACTATTCATTTATTATTAACATTATCACAAGTATCACTA
>JABUQX010112315.1:0-10874 GCA_015478945.1 Trachelipus rathkii
GAGGAGGAGATATATATATATTATATATATATTAAAGGTGGCTCAAATTTTTTTTTTTTTAAAATAAAAAAGTCAAAGTGGTCCCCCTAGAATTTATCATTTCTGGAGTAAAAAAATACCATTAATGATTAGCTTTTTTTTCAGGAGTTTTAATTTATAGTCGTCCCACTTGCCTTGACCTTAAGTTCAAAAGGTTAAGAAATCTAGTTTTTTTTATCGGTTTTAATGGGTCTTAACAAGTCCTATAACTTTTTTGTCTAGTCAAGCTATAAACATGATATTTATATCAATAATGCAATGCAGAATGTAATTTTAAACGTAGTTTTTGAAAACCTTTTTTTTTTTTTTGTAAAGCTATGTATTACCCCTTGTATTTTTGCAAAAAAAAAACTTATTTTTAACTTAAAATTTAAATTGTAGTAATGTCAACAATGGTGAACAACTTTAATATCAGTTTGCTTTTTTTTTCAGAGCTCTTTATTCTTATTAGTTGAAATTTTAATTATAATTATGTGTACAAGAAAATTTAGTATTTCTATTTAATGAATGCTTAAACCTTCCAGTTTCACAGGAAGCTGACTACTTAGAGGTTGAGATGCCATTTTTTTTTTTCGGGAAATGTTCAAAGAGAAGTTCAGTAGAGAGAAGCTTCTAGTTTTATGGATTAGTACACTGTTTACCATATCTGCAATGTTATAAATGATTTTCACCTAAAGAGTTTTCCGACTTCTGAATTATGATAAGACAAACAGGTCCTAAATTTTAAATTCGACGCTTCAAAGTTTATAGAAGATTCAAACAAATTATTTGACATGTTTCAAAAAGACCATAAAATTCTCGCAGCTGCAGAAGGAACCTTGTTTTTTCTTATCATAATTAAAAAGTCTTGAAAACTCTTTTAGATGATTATTTAATCTCATTTGAATTAGCATTTGCAGATATGGGGTAAACAGTATACTTTATCCATAAATTATAAAGCTTTTCATTAATTTCTCTTTAAACATTGTTTTATATTGATATTTCAGCATCTCTTCCAAACGAGCTCAGAATAATCAACCTTAAAGAGTTTTCAAGACTTCTGAATTAAGATAAGAAAAAACAAGGTCCTAAATTTAAATTCGACGCTTCAAAGTTTATAGATAGATTAACAAATATTTGAAAAATGTTTCCAAGACCATAAAATTCTAGCAGCTGCAGAAAGAAAATATTTGCTAAAAATGACAGAAGATGATCATAATTTTTATGAGGTGAGTAACTGAGTATTGTTAAAATGAAACTACCTTCCTATTTTAATTTTATAACTTATAGATATTGGTAAAATACATTTAATTAAAGTATCAAATAATAATAATTAAAATATTATTTTAATTTAAAATAACATTTTGCATGTTATTTCTTATAAAAGAATGAAATCTATATCAGTCTTAGTCACAATGGTTATCAAATTTTGATGCCTTCATTAATTGCACATTTTTTAAATTTTAATAAGGATGATCCAGAAAACTGAAATTTTGGACCTTTTTCTACAGGACCAAAGAATTGTCAGATCCTTTAACAACTTCTGAAATTAAATTTAAGAAAAGAAACATCCAAGAAATTGAAAGTGCAAAGAAAATCCAAAAAAAAAAAACTGATGTAGTAGAGGTCAAAACCAAGTTGTTTCTTGATCAACTTTATCCAGAAACTGATCAAGAAAGCCCAATTTCAGAATCAGCATCTGAGGAAAATATTCAGCAGTCCTATGTTGGAATGCATGCAACATCTTCAAACAATGATTCTGACCCTGATTATATTGCAGATGGTCTAAGTGATTAACAAAACAGAAGGGAACTTCGAACATTAGCCGAAGCTTGTGACAGGTAAATGCAAATTACGATATCTAAATAATTTTAAATAATCTACATAAATTGTGTGTCTTGATCAGTAACATTCCAAAGTATTATATCTGATATAAATCTTTTTCAGGTATCAAATAAGTGGATAGGGCTGGGTGCAGGCAATCGCTTCTTTCTGTATTAGTAGAACTTGTGGCTTAAAACACCGAGATATGATTGCAAATGTTAATTGATAAGTAAGTTCCTAAATTTTGGAAATACCTACAATATAAATACATTATTCAATATAACATTTAAAGCTAATAATACTGATCACTTACATTATTCACTAAACATAATTTTTGTGAAAACTAATCTGATTTACCTACTAACAAACCAAACCTTTTCAGAAATAAGTTAAGAAGAGAAAGAAATAAATTAAAACGAAAAAGAAAAGAAAGACAGAAAGAAGAAAAAGTGTTTGATAACATAACTGGCATTGGTTTCGATTGAAGAAGAGATGCAGCTCTTCAAATTTCTAAAGTGAATAGCATATACTACACATCTACAATACTGGAAGACCATTAGGTTATCACTTGTGAGCCAGGTAAATAAATTTAAAATTAATTTTAAGACCTTCGAATAATTTAATGGTGGTATTATTTAAATAGTTTCTGTGAAATCAATTCACAACTTTGCAAACTTAATTTCTTAATTAACAAGCTATTCGTTTTTTCAGACGACTTTTATCTTAATCATTTTATACCAGAGAGCGGAAAAGAAATTGATATCACCCTTGGAATCTATAAGAGAGTTTGTGGTACGGAATTGGAAAATAGGTTATCTCTGGTGAAGGCAGATGGAACAAATGTGAATACTGGTCATAGAAATGGTTCAATAAGATATTTAGAGATGTTTCTGGGAAAAGAACATGATATATGTCTTCTGCATCTAAATGAGTTACCATTGAGGCATGTTTTCATGAAACTGGATGGCACAACGGAAGATCCTGATAAGTTTGCAGGGTCAATTGGCTCGAAACTAAATTGAAAAGTGTTTGAATGGGATGTGGCAAAATTTAAACCAATACCATGTAATGGACTTATTTTACTAGATAATGAAACTTTAGACAGTCTCTCAAATGACCAGTACTATGCCTATCACATTTGCTGCAGCATAATAACTGGTGATGTGGATGACGATTTGGCATTGTAAGAAGTGGGCCATGTAAATCATTTTCGTTGGCTTACATTGGCTAGCATAATTCTCCGTTAATATGCATCCTTAGTGAAACCAAGTAAGAACTTGAAAATGATATCAGAATTTATAGTAACTGTTTATTTTCCAAGTTGGATCTACATAAAGGTTAATAAATAATTGACTGATAGAGCTGGAAACTTATTTCATTTGATTCAAAGAGTCAATAAGTTTCCAGATAAAAATGTAAGGGAGATTTCTACAAAATATTAAACATCAATAGTTATTCCGCACATGGTGAAAATATTTTAGTAGCAATGTTAGCTGATGAAGAAGAGGAAGTTAGGGTAAGAGCTGTTAATAAATTGCTAAATATTAAAGGCTCTAATGAAATATTTACTTGTGAAGATGATTTTGAAGGTGGGGTGGTTGAAAGTAAAAGTGAAGATGAACCTGAAGAAGATGATGAGACTAAGTATCCTCCCATGAATAAAGGTGCCAGGACATTTTTAAAGCCTAAAAAAAATTTCAACCCATCAAGTTACCACAAGATGACCCCAATTTCACAATTGGAAACAATTCCACCCATTTTAAATGCAATGCCAAAAGCGGAAATCAAAAATTTATTTATAACCCTTTAAAATTAAGACACGATTGCCAAAGTGAAAATGTGGAAAGGCATATAAAGCTAGTTACTGCTGCTTCTTTAGCAGTAGTTGGTCATGATCGTAGAGATGGATTAATTAGAAACAAAATTGCATCCCGAAAATTGATGAAAACTTTTGTCTCAAAATGTTATTATAAATTCTAGATTAAGTATTTAACTACAGTATATGTTTAAATTTAGGCTATTCTTTACTGAATAACTAATGCAGTCCTCAATAAATATGTAGAAACAAATATTTGGATATTCTTATGAAGTTTTCTCTAATAGATAGACAAAAATTTTGAAAAAAAATTTATTTTGTATACAACTTTTAAACTATTTCCTCAACAAAATATTTTAATTCAGTTAAGGGGACTCTGTACTCGAAATTACACTTTCTTTCAATCGTGAAAAGAGAACTTTTTATTTAAAGAGTAAATATTATTCCATGTATTTCTGGTTATTTCGTTTCAATAGACTTACTGGTTTGGAATTTATGGGGGGGGGAGGGGCAAGTTCTGAATTTTTACTACTTCAACTGAAAACCATATAAAAACTTTATTTTTTAAGATATTTCAATAATTTTTTCACGAAAGTTCTAGAATAAAGTGTGGTCAAAAATATATAATCATTTGCTTTTGAAATTCAATAAAAAACAAATTGTTAATATCAAGTATTCAATTTTAATTTGAAAATTTCAAATTTTTTTCAATGTCATCACTTCAAACTTGTCTGACGCCAACCCACATTTCTCAATCTGAATAAAACCTCATGATAATCTTCGCCTATATATATGTAAATGTCCTGGAAATTTTCAATACAATAGACTTAGTCGTTTTTTTTTAGCGAATTTTTTTGTCAGCTAATATGGAAAAAAAGTGATTTTTGAGAAAAACGCCTATAAAGATGTTGAATGATTTTTCTTTTTTCCAGAAAGTAAAAGATATTACGCACCTCACCCCACCTAAATAAGCGCACCACGAACTGCAGTAAAAGTTTTTATTCACACCACACCGCACCGCACCGCACCGCACCAACTCGTATCTATTTCAAAATAGTTCAGCTCCGACTTTGCGGAATTAATTTTACTTGCCAAAATATTATCTTAAAAAAATTATACTCCTACTCCGGCTTCGGCTCCGGCTCCGGCTCCGGCTCCGGCTCCGGCTCCGGCTCCGGCTCCGGCTCCGGCTCCGGCTCCGGCTCCGGCTCCGGCTCCGGCTCCGGCTCCGGCTCCGATTCATGCTGCAGCTCCTTTTCAAATTGTTCAGTTCCAACTTTAAAGAATTACTTTCAATTGCAAAAAAATTTGTGCTTCTGCTCCTCTTCGGCTCCGGCTCCGGCTCCGGCTCCGGCTCCGGCTCCGACTTCGTTTCCATTTCAGAATAGTTCAGCTCCGACTTTGCAGAAGTATTTTAATGCAAAAACAAATTTCTTTAAAAAAATTTATACTTTGGTCCCGGCTCCGGCTCCGGCTCCAGCTACAGCTGGGGCTCCGGCTCTGGCTCCGGCTCCGGCTCCTTTTCAAAATTGTTCATCTCCAACTTTGTTGAATTACCTTCATCTGCAAAAAAAAAATTCTTGGAAAAATTGTTTCTTCAGATCCGCTTCGGCTCCGGCTCCGGCTCCGACTACGACTACGACTCCGGCTCCAGCTCCGGCTCTAGCTCCGGCTCTAGCTCCGACTTCGTTTCATATTTCAGAAAAAATCAGCTCAGACTTTGCAGAAGTATTTTTATCTTCATAAACAATTTCTTTAAAATAATTTATACTTTGCCTCCGGCCCCAGCTCTGGCTCTGGCTCTGGCTCTGGCTCTGGCTCTGGCTCTGGCTCTGGCTCTGGCTCTGGCTCTGGCTCTGGCTCTGGCTCTGGCTCTGGCTCTGGCTCTGGCTCTGGCTCTGGCTCCTTTTCAAAATTGTTCAGCTCCATCTTTGTAGAAATACTTTCATCTGCAGAAAAATTCTTGAAAAAAATTTGTTCTTCAGATCCGGCTCCGGCTCCGGCTGGCTCCGGCTCCGGCTCCAGCTCCGATTCCATTTCAGAATAGTTCAGCTCTGACTTTGCAGAAGTATTTTAATAAGCAAAACTATTTCTTTAAAAAAACATTTATACTTTACCTCCAGCTCCGGCTTCGGCTCCGGCTCTGGCTCCGGCTCCTTTTCAAAATTGTTCATCTCCAACTTTGTTGAATTACTTTCATCTGCAAAAATATTTATTGAAAAAAATTTGTTCTTCAGGTCCGCCTCCGGCTCCGACTCCGGCTCCGGCTCTGGCTCCGGCTCCGGCTCCGGCTCCGGCTCCGGCTTTAGCTCCGACTTTGCTTCACATTACAGAATAGTTTAGCTCCAACTTTGCAGAAGTATTTTAATCTACAAAAACAATTTATTTAAACACGAATAAACAGTTAACATTAACAAAGTTTCATACTTAACAACAGTAAAGTAACTAACATTGTACACAGAACGTATCCTATTCACACTTTTTTCAAACATATCTCTAACATATCACTGTTATTTTTACATTAGCATAGTAACATTTAACAATAAGTTACCATAACTTATCCTAATTATCATATTTGCCAACAAATATATGCTGACGTAACAAAGTTTTCGCATCAATAAAGCTAACATATCATATTCTGAACTAAGAATATAACGCACAATGACAAAACCTAACATACCTTACGCTCGAATAAACTGTTAACAATAAAAAAGTTCCATACTTAACAACAGTAAAGTAACTAACAATGCATACAGAACGAACAGATACAAAGCTGATGTGGTTCCTGCTTCACTAGAGTTATCAGATACAAATCGAGAAATTGTTCAAACTCCTCCCACTTTTCGAAACATTACTCAATACCTATGATTCTTGTATGGTTCGTTTTCGAAACATTAAGCTATACATTTGATTCATGTTTGTCACAAGGTCAACATAGCAAATTTATTAAAATCATTTTACATTTTTGCTAAGGACTTTATGTTTTATATCATTAGCATAGTAAGTTTTTAAGAAACCCTAACAAAAATTTATCATGACCAAATCTATCTATCATACTAATCAATGATAAATGCTAATCTATACAGGGTTGTCAAATTGTCTCAGTCAGATACGCAGTTGCCAAACTTACCAATCTCACATGTTCTATCACAACTATGACATACCCCTGTTAATTTAATATTAACATAGTGATATTTATTATATCATGCCCTAATTAACAAATTGAATTACGAATAAATACAACGAATATAACGCTAACGTAACAGTTTTTTTTACATTAAACATAGTAAAATTTAACCAAAATTCAACATAACCATACCTAAATATCATAATCCCAACGAATAATTGCAAACATAGCAAAGTTTTATCCAAACATAACATAAAAAATAACAAAGTTTTATCCAAACATAAAATAAAAACAATTTTTTGAATAAAATATCATAGTAAAGTGTATTAGTTTACTGATTTTAAAGCTGTAATTCAATAAATCAGTAAATCAAACCATCCGTCACTCTACTCGCCTTCCCACCTCCCCTTCCATGATCTATTGATCCATCGATTCAAGTCATATTTCAAGTATCATTTTGGATAAACATAACAAAAAATAAGTTCTTTACACGCTGACCAACGAATATACGCTAACGTAACAAAGTTTAAACATCAATAAAGCTAACATACCATAACCTGAACTAAGAATATAATATACAACGACAAACTTAACACACCTTACGCTCGAATAAACAGTCAACATTAACAAAGTTCCGTACTTAACAGCAGTAAAGTAACTAACATTGCACACAGAACGTACCCTGTTCACACTTTTTCAAACGTATCTGCAACATATCATCGGTATTTTTACCTTAACATAGTAATATTTAGGAAACGTTTATCATAACCTTTCCTATTTATCATACATACCTACGAATATATGTTAAGGTACAAAAGGTTTTACATCAACTTCGTAATACATATCATATTAACCTGAACTTAAGAATATAATGTACAACGACAAAACTAACATACCTCACGTCTGAATAATCTGCTAACATTCACAAAATTCCCTACTTATCAAAGGTAAAGTAGCTAACAGGACATACAAAACTCAATGTATCCCCTACTTTTCCAACATATCAGCAACAGCTAATGCTGTATTATATAACAAAATCCCTTAACAAAGTGACCAATCTATCAAAGATACCAGTATCATGAACTATGAACTGACACTACATTCATCAAAGAGTCGCTCATACCGAATATAACTTCATTTTGAACCGTGAATAAACGTAGACATTAGCAAAATTCTCGAACAAACCTAACATTACCCCGAAAAAACTTACCTTATGCTCCCATAACATTGGCTAATTATCATACTGATCAATGAATATACGCTAACGTAATAAAGTTTTCACATCAATAAAGCTAACATAGCATAACCCGAACTAAGAAAATAATGTACAACGGCAAACCTAACACAACTTAGCATGAATAAACTGTTAACATTAACAAGGTTCCACACTTAACACCAGTAAAGTAACTAACATGTCACGCAAAACGTAACCTATTCATACTTTTCATGCATATCTCTAAAATATTAATGTTGATTTTACATTGACACAATAATATTTTTTTAAAAAATATCACATTCTTGTATAATTATCATACAGACCAACGAATATATGCTAACGTAACAAAGTTTTTTACATTAACATAGTAATATTTAACAAAATTTTATCATAACCTTATCTATCTATCATAATCCCCAACAAATAAATGCAAACATAACAAAGTTTTATCAAAAACAACATAAAAATAACAAAGTTTTATCCAAACATAACATAAAAATAAGTTCTTTGAATAAAATATCATAGTAAAGTGTAATAGTTTACCGAATTTAAAGCAGTAAATCAGTAAATCAGTAATTCAAACCACCCGTCCCCACCCCACCCCTCCCAACCCATCCCGTTCATGACCTTTTGATTTAATGATCTATTGATTCAGGTCACATATCGAGTATCATTTCGGATAAACATAGTACAAAAATAAGTTCTTTATATACTAACCAACGAATATATGCTAACGTAACATTGTTTTCACATTAATAAAGCTAACATAGCATTACCAGAACTAAGAATATAATGTACAATGACAAAACCTAACACACCTTACGCACGAATAAACTACTAACATTAACAAAGTTCCCTACTTAACAACAGTAAAGTACCTCGCACAGCATACAAAACGTAACCTATTCACACTTTTTTTCATGCATATCTCTAACATAATGTTAATTTTACATTAACACTATTGATTTACGTCGCATTTCGAGTATCATTTCGGATAAAAATAGCACAAAAATGAGTTCTTTATATACTAACCATCGAATATATGCTAACAAAACAATGTTTTCATTTTAATAAAGCTAACATAGCATCATATGAACTAAGAAAATAATGTACAACGACAAACCTAACACAACTTACGCTCGAATAAACTGTTAACATTAACAAAGTTCCAAACTTAACATCAGTAAAGTAGCTAACAACGCATACAAAACGTAACATATTCATATTTTTTCAAGCATATCTCTAATATATTAACGTTATAATTACATTGGCAAAGTAATATTTAACAAATATTTATCATAACCTTGTCTAATTATCATACAGGCCAACGAATAAATGTAAACATAACAAAGTTTTAGCCAAACATAACATAAAAATAAGTTCTTTGAATAAAATATCATAGTAAATTGTAAAAGTTTGCTGATTTTAATAGAGTAAATCAGTAAATTAGTAAATCAAACCATCAACCTCCCTCCCCACCCATCCCTCCATGACCTTTTGATCTATTAATCTATTGATTCATGGCACATTTTCGAGTATCATTTCGGATAAACTTAACACAAAAATAAGTTCTTTATATACTAACCATCGAATATATGCTAACGTAACAACGTTTTTACAATAATAAAGCTAACATAACAACCTGAACTAAGAATATAATGTACAACGACAAACCTAACACACCATATGTACGAATAAACTACTAACATTAACAAACTTCTGCACTTAACAACAGTAAAGTACCTAACACGTCGTACAAAACGTAACCTATTCACACTTTTTCAAGCATATCTAACATATTAATGTTAATTTTACACTAACATCGTAATATTTAAAAACATTTTAGCATAACCCTGTCTAATCATCATACTGACCACGAATATAATGCTAACGTAAATTTTTTGCATCAACGTAATATTTAACAAAAATTCATCATAACATCGTCTAAATATCATATTCCCAAACGAATAATTGCAAACTTAACAAAGTTTTAACAAAACATAACATAAAAATAACATAATTTTATCCTTACATAACATAAAAATAAGTTCTTTGAATAAAATATAACAGTACAGCGTAATGGTTTACTGATTTTAAAGCGGTAAATCAGTAAATCAGTAAATCAAACCACCCATCCCTGCAGTCCCCTATCCACCCATCCGCCTATGATCTATTGAACTATTGATTCAAGTCATATTTCGAGTATCATTTTGGATAAACATAACATCAATAAAGCTAAGATATCATAACCTGACAAAGAATAAAATATACAAATGCAAACCTAACATATATTGCGTATGAATAATCCGCTAACATCCTGACAATTCCCAACTTATCAAAGGTAAAGTAGCTAACAGGTCATACAATATTCGATATGTTCCTACTTTTCCCGCATATCAGCAACAGGTAAAGCTGTATTATCTAACAAAATACCTTAACAAAGTGACCAATCTACCAAAGATTGCAAAACTTTGTTACGTTAGCATATATTCGTTGGTCTGTATGATAATTAGAAAAGGATGTGATAATTTTTTAAAAAAATATTATTGTGTCAATGTAAAATTAACGTTAATATGTTAGAGATAAGCATGAAAAAGTATGAATAGGTTACGTTTTGCATGCCATGTTAGTTACTTTACTGGTGTTAAGTGTGGAAGTTTGTTAATGTTAACAGTTTATTCATGCGTAAGTTGTGTTAGGTTTGCCGTTGTAAATTATTTTCTTAGTTCGGGTTATGCTATGTTGGCTTTATTGTTGTGAAAACTTTATTACGTTAGCGTATATTCATTGATCAGTATAATAATTAGCCAATGTTATGGGAGCATATGGTAAGTTTTTGTGGGGTAATGTTAGGTTTGTTCGAGAATTTTGCT
>JABUQX010112316.1:0-18981 GCA_015478945.1 Trachelipus rathkii
CAAAAAAAAAGAGAGATTATTAATAAACAAACAACAAGTTTCTTTGTAAATGTTCCTACGCCCCATATTAAGAAATAATGTAAATCAACGAACAGGCCTGGATCAAAGGGTTCCAAAATGTCCAGACTGGTCAAAAACATATCTTATGCTAATATTAACTAAGTTAAAATTTGCTTAACAATGATAACCAATATTAAGCCTTACTATAATGGTCATAAGAACAACTATGCACGAACAATTAATCCTTATATATAATATATATAGTAATATAATATAATATAGAGTATTTTTAAAATAAGATATAATATATAGTATATAGTATATATATATTATACTTAGTACTATATATATATAATTAATATAAGAGAAGGTACATCCATACTCGAACGATGAAAAGTACCTCCCATCGTTATGTGCGGTCGTCTGCCTCAAATTCATACACACTCACCTCCAGCAACATACTAGCACCATTATCTCAATATCATAAACACATGATAAAGTCAGTCACCTCTTCTAAACCATACAGACATCTAATCGATCGGTTGGAAAAATTGCCACGTATTTCTCTGCGTAGAAGTAGACGAGGGACGGTGGTAGTTGTGGCTGCCCACCTGCACCTATCCTGCAGGAATCTATCGCATGCCTCGAATGGCGTGTCGGGCCGGTAAACCTCTTATTCGGCGATGTATAGAAATGGGGTAGGTACATGTATATGTAAGAATAAATGTTGAGAAAGGGAAGAGTGATGGTGTATTTAGAAAGGGCAAATGATTTGCTCGCTGTGCTAGCAATATGAAGGAAGCGTGAGCAAAGGTGTGTGTAAAGTGTTGGCGTGGAAAGAATGAAGAGGAGAAATGCCAATTGATGAGTGACGTGTAAAAGCTACTGAAACTTGGGTTGTGGTCTAAATTCATGGTAAAATTTAAGTTGAAAAGTCAGTTTGTGGTGGACTATGTCATCGAGGAAACGTGAGAGAGTACATTTGGATAGATCTAATGAATCGCTGCGGGGAGAGGCTCAGATGATGTGGGACTAATGTGATAGTGAATCAAAAAGGATGGTACGACAGCCCGTAGTGCGGGAGAAAAGAGAAGTAGGAGGATGGGATTCGGTGAAGAGTAGAGGTAGGTGTAAGTAATACTGCTAAACACAAGAGGTATCCATAAATAATAGAGATGGAGAGAGATGTATCGAGTGAAAGATAATTGGATTTGGTGTTGGTGAGAAGGAAGGATTATTGTTGAGTTAAATCAGTGGGAGGTTGGAAGGTTACGGATTCATTTTTGTCATGTAAATAATTAGTGGCTGATGGACAGCAAGTAACGAAAGGAAGGTAGTAAATGAGATGAGAAGTTATGACAAACATAAGGACAGTATTAAGAAGCGCTCGTAATCAAAGTTGAATGAGGAGTGATACTGACAATCTGGGGCAAAATGACACACTGTTAGGTTGCAAGGAATTGGATTGCTAAGAGCGTAAGAAATGTAAGCGAATGGTGGAATAAAGTATGAAACAAGTAAAAAACGTGGTAGGAAACAAAAGAGGTGGAGAAGTTCAAAAGAAAGAGCTTGGAATTATATAAGGAGGAAAAAAGAAAACAAAGGTGCATCGTGAAACAAAGAAAGAACATTATGAGGAGGAAGATGAGATACAAGGAAAGGAAGCTTTTCGAAGGAAACGAAGTTAAGAAAAAAGGAATCACTCTAGAAATGAATAAGATGCATGTAACTGATAAGATGGATGTGAGGGGAGTGTGAAAACACTTCGCAAATCTGCACAATATTAACAGTAAATAAGAGTGAGTGAATGTGTAGGTTTGATGTGCTAGAAGGAAAGGTTTTTGGGGAATAGTATTAGTAGGAGGAAGTAATGGTGAGTGAGAAAGTTGAAGGAAGGCAAATCTGCAGGTATCAAAAAATACTAGTGAAATGAAAGAGCGGGAGTCGTAGTGGGTGATGGATTGGAAGTGGTATAAATCAGTATGAGGAATAATTCAGATTGGAGAATAGAGCGGGTAATGTACCATCTTAGATTCTAGCGGTAAGCGAGAAATAGGGGAACTGAAGAAATATAGGGATAATTTATGAGTGTTGTGGAGGAGCGATTTTGGCGAAGGGCGTCGAGTGACTGAAGAACGATTGGTGAAAAAGGTGCGTTAAGAGTGAGAGTGGTGGGAAACTTTAAATTCGAAAAATGAGGAGATAGAAAGAAGAATAAAATAATTTTAGATAAGGTAGAGAAGAGTTAATAGGGAATTCATGTGTGAAGGAGATAGAGGGACGCCGAATGGACAAAAGCAGATAAAGATAGTGAGTGTGGTAAGAATAGAAAATGGGTCAATGTGGAGAATTGGTTAGAGGATAAGCGGCTGCGACAGTGTGTTATTGTCTCCTGTATCAATCATGTATATGGATGGGTTTATGAAACGAATCGAGTGGGGATGCAGATACGTGTTAGAATTGAAACTGGAGATGAGATGGAAGGGACTACTATTATATGCGAGAGATTGGTCTGTGTGGCGATCTGAAGAAGTTGAGAGATAGTGGAGAGAGATTTGGCGGGAGAACAGAGGGTGAAAGTAACGAGAAATAAAGGTTGTGTGAGGTGAGGCACCTCATGGAAGTTGTAGATGGTAGCAGCTGGAACAGTGTCGAGTTTTTTAAATTTATAGGGGTAATATGTTGATGAAAGGAAGGAGAGCAGAGTGTCGTAGGAAGTGTGTGAATGGTAGAAGGTTGCTGGTGCATGAATCGTGGTGGAAATGTAAAGGGACTAATCTGATGCGCTAGAAGAGAGCTTACTAGGATGTTGTTACGTGTTGAAATGGTAGTGGACTATGGTTGGAAAACAGTATAGATCTATAAGGTCAATGTGTCAGGATGGACAATCTAGGCATCTAGTGGAGAGAATTAAAAAGAGGTAATGACTAATAGAGAGATTTATGGGTGAAAAGGTAAATGAGAGAATAAATGAAGTAGTTGAGATGGTTTGGTCATGTGGAAGGATGAATGAATCGTTTGGTTAGCGAATTATAGGTGCGATGGTGTTTGAAACGACCGCTGGGAACCGAAAGTGATGAGTGTGAACAGAAAGTAGAAGGAGAGAAATGTAGTTTGGTAGAGGCGAGAAGAAAGGTTAACCCCTTTAATGGCGGGGGATTGTAGGGGGTATGGTTGGTGGCCAGCCCAGGGAACCTACACTTGACGATATACCATAAGTGAGGGTCCATCGCTGTCCCAGTTGAAGCTTACGGGATGGATTTCTGACTCGCGCGATAAGTTCCTCGCTAATTACTGGTTACTGATGGGCGGTAAAGGCGGCTGTTCTTTTCGACTATGTCATGGCTCTTCTAGCTAGTGCTTTTCTTGTCGAGCTGTCACGCTCACCTACTCCCATTCTGGGAAAATAAAGAAGATAAAGAGAGAAGCATAGGCATATAAACAGTGAAATTCGGCTATCTGTTCCTAAATAGGAAAGGTTATGGATATAAGTAGTATATAATATAGTTAGTATCAAGTAGTATAATATAGTATAGAATAGTAAAATATAGTATTATAGGTTTATTTATATGAGTAACGAAATATGAGAAGGTATATAATATAATAAGATATAGTAATATAATAATAATATAAGTACTAATAACTATATATTATATTATATATAAATTATACCTGCTTATCGATGGTGAAGGGGGCCTAGCCCGAAAATTTTTTGACACTTAAAATTTTATAGATTCAAGAAAATTTATAAGTGCAGAAGTTAAATTAAGTTTATATAACGCGCTGTTGGGCACAGTCCGCTAGTAAATTTAGTTAAACAACTGAAGCTCGAGAAAATGCAACCATAATGTTCACCCGATTTGAAGAATGTTAGAGGCACTAAATCGTAAGTCTTTATTTAAAACTATACATGACAGCCTTCAGAGAAAATCAGACAGAGACTCAAGCAGATTTTTGAAGATTGTAAGCGATCGAATCGAGTTGATATGAAGCCTGTCCAAAATTACAAATCCAAAAGCGCAACCGTGGAATCTAGAATCAACAGTACGTTGAGCAAGCGCACCCGCATACCTTCCAACCACAAAGACATCCTCTCCTCCACACGGTGAAGAGAAAGGTATGTCGTACATTTTTGATATTTAATATCACGCCGTCATTTGAGAGAGGAAATAAGGACGTTGAAATTATAGTTGTAAAGAGTCAAGCGTGTGTGGTTGACGTAATCGTCCATCTAGAAAGTGAAGAGAGTACGATTATGTGGATTATCGAATGATGGGCTGGATGAGAGTAGAGAGCTTTCGCAGGATGATAGGGTCGGGGGAGCTGGAAGGCGAATAGGATGAAAAAAGGATGAATGGGCACAGGTGTGGGGTCGGGAAAATGGAAATGGTGGAAGGTGATGATTCTGTAGAGGAGGTAGTGCCGTAAGTAATACTTCTAAAGCACAGGTCATCCCATAAGTATACTAGAGTTTGTGTACGTAGAGAGGTATCGAAGTGAAAAGTATATTGATTTGTGTTGGTGAAGAAGGAGATTTGGAGTATGTGTTGATGTTAATCGTGGGGTTATTGAGAAACAGAATTGGAAAATTCTATGAAACGAATTAATTAGTCGGGCTTGAGAGAGGAAGGTGTACGGAAAGGAATGTTAAAATTAAGAGTGGAAGTAAGTGAAACAAAGGACAATAAGGATACAGTATGTAATTATACCCGCTAATCAAGAAATCGGTTGAGTGTGGACAAGTTGATCTGAACAAATCTGGGGCAAGAATGAAGGAAGCATGTAATAGTGCAAAGGAGTATTGATGTAGCTAAGTGGAAATAAGCACTGTTAATCGTGAAGTGTGGAATGAGAGGTATCGATCCGGTTAAAGGTAAAAAGGAGCGTGTTGAATGTACTAATATCAAAGATGAAGTCATCAAAGATAAGTTAACTTTACTAAGGAGGAAAAAGAAATACTAAATGGTGCATGCGTAGGAGAAAAGAAGACAGTTTGGAAGGAGAGAATGGATTCAAGGAAACGGAAATGCCTTTAAGAACGAAAGGTTAGGAAAGAGAATAAGAGGAATCTTGCTTAGAATAAGAATATAGGTGGAGTGCTGTTTAACGATGAATAGATGGAGAGTGTGAAAAAACTTCGAAAATCTGCACAATATAGTGAAATGAAGAGGTGATGATGGTGAATGCATAGAAGGAGGATAGGTATTTGGGGAAGAGGTTATTAGTAAGGAAGAGGTAATTGGTAGAGAAGAAGATGAAGAATAAGAAAGCAAGAAAAGAAGAAATTACTGGTGAAATGATCAGAACGGAGGCGAGATGGGATAGATGGATTGTGGAAGTTTTAAAGCGTTATGGAAAGCTAAAATTTGTCATTAAAAGAAATAATGACGCTTAATTAAGAGGAAATAAAGAAATGCAAAATTTAGGGAAAAGTTAGTGAGTGTTGTAAGGAAGGTATAGACTTTTCTGTCGAAAGAGTGCGTCGAGTGACGAAGGACGGAATTGGAAGAAGAAGTGCGATGAAGTGATCGTCTGGATCAAATTTACATGAAATATTTGCGAAAATTAGATGGGAGAAGAAGAAAAATTGTTTGGTTTATAAATTGCAACGGGTATGATAGAGTAAAAGGATCAAATTATGGCAGGTGTTAGTGATATAGGTGTTGGTGGTAGGCTTATAATGGATCAAAAGTGTATGACGAATAGTGAAGCGTGTGTAAAAAAAGGTGTACAATGTGAGTGGGTTTTAGGAAATACGAGGAGAGCAGGGTTGTGTTATTTCCTGTTATTCAATTGTATAATGGATGGGGTTATGAAGAGAGTTTGACAGAGAATGAAAAGGAAGGTGTTGAATGATGGAAAATGTAGTGACGTGAGGGTGCCCTAACCTATAATATCGAATGTTTGGTCTGTGGCGAATTGAAGAGTTGAAAGATTGGGGTAGAGATTTGGCAGGGTTGTAAAAGGAGGGTTTGAAAAAAAACGTAGATAGAGTAAGGTTATGGGTGAGGAGGCATGCTGCATGATGAAGTATGTTAAATGGGAGCAGCGGAACAAGTGTCTGAGTTTAAATTTAGGTCGGTTGAAGAAGAGGGAAAGAAAGAGAAGAGTGTAATTGGAAAGTTATGAATGAACAGGAGGTTGGCTGTGCATTAAATCGTTGTGGAATGAAAGGGACTGGAAAGTCTGAGTGTGCTAGGTCTTCTGAGGGGATGTTGTTCCTGTTTTATTGTATAGTAGTGAGATAATTCCTGAATAGGAAGTATACGATCTAAGTCAATGTGTTCAAATGCTCATTAGGACATGCAGTTGTAGAGAAGCACTGTAAATGGAGGGCATGAACAGACTATAGGAAGTTTGTTGTGAAGAAAGGGGATAAAGGAACATAATGAGTATCATGAGATGTGGTCAGTGGAAGGAAACTAAAGGGTGGTTAGAAAGCGGATGTATAGTAGTGGGAAGTGGTTTGGAACCGACCGCCTGAGCCGAAGCAGAAAGTGTTGAGGTCGCGTGACGAATGTCTGAAGGAAGACAATGAGTTTTGCAAGACGAGAATAAAGTGCATAAAGGAGCGAAGCGGGGTTTTGTAGGACAGGTTGTTGCCACCGGCAGGGATGAACTTACATGAACGATTTACCAAGTGAGGGTCCGTCGCGGTCTAAAGCTCTAAGGTGGATTTCTGACTGCGATGAGTTCGCTAATTAATGTCATGAGGGGCGTAAGGCGGGTTTCCTTCGCTTGGATCAAATTCTTCTAGCTGATTCTTTCGATGCATACACGTCAACTTACCCAGTCTTGGGTACAAGAGGTAGATAAAGAAGAAGAAGAAAGCAGCAGCTCTTCACATAAAGTGTCTGTGCCCCCTCTCGGCGTCAACGAGACACTTTTGTGAAGGGGAATTAGGCATGTGAGTGTGTAAATTTGTTAAAAGAAATTTTAAAAGTATAATTTATATTGAAGCATTCTTATACGTATATAAATTAGGTTCACACTTAACCGTATAGCATTTTATTTGTATTTTATTAATGATTTTGAGACCTCTGGCGATTGCGTGAAAAGAAACGCTTCATCAAACCATTAAAAAGAGTTCAAGAATCAAACCTCAAACGTCAGTAACGCTCTATCAAACCATTAAAAAGGGTCATCTAAAAATCCTCAGTTGCAGATTTTGTAATTTTAGTTTTAAAAGCAAAGATGAGTTGAAATTCTTCAAAGAAATTTCTCAGAACAAAACTTGTAAAGGTCAAAATAATTTTTTTTAGAATCAATTAAAATACACATAACAAAACTCATTTAGAATACACATCATACACACACACAATGTGCTTATGCACCTATAAATGTAAGGGAAACAACCTAAAGGAACACCATGCTATAAGCATGGAAAATGTAAATTTAACATGTCTGAGTGCATGACGATATAGTCAATACAAAAGCGAAAATGTTATTGCAAATCAATGCAAATAATTGTTTTAAATGTTTGAGTGCAGCTTGAATGTAGTCTGAGAAACTTAAAATCACATATTTTTTTCGAATTATGATGTTCTTTCAAGTTTGTGCAGCAAGAATGATCAGAAAGAAACTAAAACAGCTATCTGTGTCGAAATATAAAAGTATTAATGTTCCGAGTCGCAGCTATGAATAGTTGGAAAGAATTTGTGTCTTAAAAGGACATAGCTTGCATCGAGATACACGTTAATTAGATGTTCTGAGTGCAGCTGAATGTTAAGAAAAGCATACTGCCTTAAAAATCGCTATGCTTGTGCATCGAAGATACAAATTAATTTAGTATGTCTAGTCAGCGAGTGAAAAATGAAAAAGACACCTAAAAATCACTGCTAAGTCATGAAATTATAAAAATGGTTAAGTGTCGTATGCACCTAGAATTATTGGAACAATACCTTAAAAAGAATATGCTGAGCATGCGAAATACCCCGGAGTATGTGACCTTAGTTCGTGTGGGGGATGGATACGCGAGGCTGGCCTCGTGGCGGGTTTTCGAATCCGAAACGAGGTCGAAGACGGTATGGAGGCCTACATGTCGTGGAGCGAACAAACTGCAAAAACTGCTGGATTATAACCATGAGAAGAAACAAAAAAAGAAAAACACTGCCCAGGAACGGAAGCCTGTCCCCGCCCCTATCCATTAAGGAAAGAGGTGAGGGGGACGAGCTCTTTGAGCGCAGCAAACAATCTTCTCCAAACTGAATGGCTATGGGTAGATAACCCCGAATTCAGCCAACGGGACTTCAACATCCCCTGCTGGATGTTAAAGAACCTTTGGATCCCCCACCGATAACAACACAGAAAAAAAAGAAAAGCCTCTTCCGGAAAGACATAAAAAATGGGTCGGAGGAGAGAAAGATTTTTGGTGTCTCCTTACGCTAGGCATGAAATATTCCCAAGGAAGGGAACGAGTGAAAGAGCGAAAAAAATTGTTAAATAGAAAAAAGATAGATGAGAAGATAGATAGAAAATACACGAGATATGAGATTCAGCAGCATTCACAAACATCAGGATAGGAAAAACCAACATAAAAACAGAACAAATAACGATAGAGGAAGATGAAAGGTCATACAAGAAACTTTCAAAATACCAAAATATGAGCGAAAAGTAGCTGTACTTAAATATACGAATCTGTACTTGATGGAGAGCTATTAATTCGAGAACTCAACGCAACCACACAAATAGAGTGAACTTGAAATAGTAATTGAAAAAATTCGGTGCAAAGATTTTAGAATATAGATAGAGAAAATTAAAATGTGAAAGAAAAGCTATAAGTAAGCAAAACTCCCGTGTAGCCTTAATTTTGTTAAAGAAGAAAAGAACAGGGAAAAGGAAAATGAAATCTACATTGACAACGAAAGAAGGGGGAAAAAAGATGAAAGACCAAAACAAAGTAGGGAAAACTAGGAAACGACTTTAGAATTAGTAAAAAATCAAAAGAAAACGAAAAAGGTAAGAATTAAGAAAAGAAACAAAACAAAACATAAGGAACAATTTTAGTTAGATGAAGATAAAGATGACTTAACAAGAGTTAGATAAAGAGAAAGATGAAATGTTATTAATTAATTTAAAGGTTTTTTATAAAGAAAAAATCAGACAAGGCCAACAAAAAAGCCTATTAGTTGGTAGTGACAGTTTGGAAGTAAAAGAGGGAAATGAGAGAATGAAATGAACCGACAGAAAATGTCGGATGTAAAGAGATGGAAATAGTAATGAAATACAAAAAGACTGATACCAGACACGAAAAGGAAACTGATGAAGCATAAAATGTCAACAGGTTAAAAGGTAAGTGGCATCAGAGGAGATCAGTAAACAATACAGAATGTCTGACTACATTTTAAATCAGCAGATTGCAAAATAAAAAAATCGAAACTGGTCAAATGAGAAATAATAACTAGGATAGCGAAAAGTACTACCAAATATCCCGAAATTGAGTTTGACAGAGTACTGTACTTATTTAGTGCCACGGTGTTGCGCACTCGAGACTGAGGAATGTCAAAACCAAGAAACAGGAAAAAAACAAGAACAAAGAAACGTACCACCACGTGAAAAGACTACAACAGAAGTAAAGTAACTAAGAAAGAGTATCGATATAAGATCTCCGACGTGGGTGTAACAATCAGAACAAACAAAAAAGAGTAAAAAAATAACTAACGAAGAAAACACAAGTAAGAGTAACCAAATACTACAAGCATTGCAAAAGTTAGAAAAAGATGTAAATAGCAGCTAATAAGATTAAAATGTAATAAGAGGATTAAGAGAAAACAAAACAAATTAAAGAATCAGGGAAGGTTGCCTTAAGAACTACGAAATGATTCATAAAAGTGTCAACCCTCCTCCCAAGAGGAAGTGGAAAGATCTGAAAGAACTATGAAGAGAACGAATGTCTTAATAATCAAGCAGAATGCGCAAGCAAATCTAAAGAAAGCCAAGAAACACTAATATGACAAATGGACATGTTGCATGATTACGAAAAAAGATTGAAAGATGTAATTAAAAAGAGTAGCAACTGGAAACCTGGAACAGATAGAGTTCAAAATGTATTGGCCTTAAGAAAATAAGAAACCTATGACCTGCTACCCGCTGTATAATAGAAGTATAAATGTAAGAGAAGAGATTTCAGGGTTTAACAACGCGAAACTGTGGCTGATCCAAAAGCGAAGAAACCCAGAGACCAGAAAAATATAGACCCATCACGTGTCTGCCAACCTTATATAAGGGCTTTAGGAGTGTTGCAAAGATCAAGACATTGATCCAAAATCATAAGCGAAGAACAAAAAGGATGTGTAAAAATAGTTATGAACAAAGACCAATTACACATCAACAAAATGATTACAGAAAATTCGAGGAAGGCCCAGAAAAACCTAAGTATGGAGATA
The DNA here is from genome assembly GCA_015478945.1 of Trachelipus rathkii. Classification (NCBI taxonomy): domain Eukaryota; kingdom Metazoa; phylum Arthropoda; class Malacostraca; order Isopoda; family Trachelipodidae; genus Trachelipus; species Trachelipus rathkii. The sequence continues at coordinate 10,386 of JABUQX010112316.1, forward strand.
GACATAAAAGGCCACGATAGAAAACTCTGAGGGAGAAGGTAAAAATATAATAAATAGCCCTGGAATAATAAGATTCATAGACATGCATGAAGATAATGTGAAAGTTAATAATATCTCCATATGAAGAAGGAATTTGGAATAGACAGAAGTAAAAATAAAACGAGGAATATTCAGAGAACTCCATCCTCCCCTTAATATTTGCTGGCCATGAATCCTCTGAGATGTTTAATTAAAGGTTGCAAGAGGAAATATCGTATAAATTCGAGAAACGAGAAGAAACCCAAAATAGTTTCCCACTAATTATATGACGATTGAAACTCTACTGCGTCACTAGAGAAAACAATTAAACAATAAGAAAATCCGTAAAAAGGTTTTCCTAAATACATATGCATGAATTTGGCTTGCCAAATGGCGTTTGTGCTACTCAAGAAAGGCAGAAGAATAGAATGAGAACATAGAATTGAAGGAGATAAATAAAGAGTAGAACAAGAAAGCAACGTTATAAATATCTCGAATCGAAAGGTCAGAAAATAAAAACAACATAATGAAGGAAAATAAAAAAGGAATATAGGAGATAGAAAAATTAACTTAAAAAACAGGATTACGAAGTATTAGATGCAAGCCATAAACACCTTGGCGATCCCGGTACTCTTATATGGTTTTGGGATCATCGACGTGATGCAGGAAGACTTAAACAGGCTGGATGTTATGAACGCGAAGAAAAAAAAGGGGGGGGCCCTTTTTGTAAACCATGCCCCCCCCCCAAAAAAAAACAAACAAAATGAAGGATGACGCTATAACACCAATGTGTCACGGATCAATGTTACAAGAAAAAAGGGAGGAATGGGAGTACCTACATAGATATAATATACAAATCTGAAATAATAGGAATTGGGAAATTTTGAAGGCAATGATGAAGATTCATGTGGATGGTGCAAGAACATGAAAAACTTGAAACCTTCTACAACATCAAATATAGAAAAATAATGATATCTAAGAGATGTGAAGATTTGATGAGAAGGCAGAAACAATGAAAGTTTGGAGATAGAAATAAAGAATGCTAAGATAACATACAAAGAGAAGAGAGAAGAAGCAAATCTAGAAAAAAGGAAAAAATCAACATTTGCCAAAAAATAAAAAATATACTGGATGAAGCCTTCATTGACACTACAAATCAAATGAGGTGATGATAAAAGGATGGAAAATGAAGACGAAAGAACCATTCTAGCAGCCCAAGATCAGGCCTCAGGACCAATGTTAAAAAACACCATAGAAGGGCAAATAACTAACGACAATGCAGAAGTGCATGGAGGGTCGGAATCAATTCACATACAATCTGAGTGTAAGTTTTGTGCTGGAGAAGGGCACATACACAGAAGACACAACAACATTTGCAGACTGATCCACTATAGATTATGCAGAAAATTCCAAAATGGAAGTATACGCCGGTAATTTCTTGAACATGGCCGAAGCGAGAAAGAGGAAAACAATTCTGTCTAATCTATCTGATCAGCAAATTATGGACGTCAACGTCACTCATAACAAACCAGATATAGTCATCTATAACAAAAAATTAAAATATAATGGCTTGATAGAGTCGAAAGTCCCGGGGATGGAAGTCTCGGCCTACGATTGACAAAAGAATGAAATACCAAAAGTAGAACCAAAATACGAACTAAGGAGATTGTGATATAGATAATAATTGAAATAGTCCATGATTGTGGTGCTGTCGGGAACAATATAACAAGAGCCAGAAAGACATCGTCGAGAGACTCCCGGTCAAGAAACAACTGGAGCTGAGTATGTACAGTAATCAAGAAGAGCTAGCATACTAAGCAAACTGCTGGGTACGATGAGACACAAGAAGGAAAATATGCAGGGTTTTCTAGGATCAAGGTTCTGTCCGAAACAATCCATAAACAAAAATATATATACCCTTAATTCATAAGGATTTAAAAAAAAAAAAAAAAAAAAAAACAAAGTTATTAAATGTCTGATGCAGTAGAAATGTAACAGAAGGAAACTTAAAATCACATGCTTGTGCATCGAAATACAAAGTTTATTTAATGTGCTGAGTGGCAGTTGAGAATGTTACATAAATGCCCAATAAAAGGCCACATATTAATAACATCGGAAATATATAATAGAAACATAATAGTGAAGAGCGAAATGCGCTGCAATCTTCTTAGAATTAAAGAACAATCTAGTGATTAGCGTAAGTGATAATGTAAACAGCAGAAAGTCAAAAGATGTGTTATCAGGCCTGCGGGGCCGTAAATCTACCGCTCCGGCTCGACTTCAGTTTTTAGTTATCAATTTCACTCATTAACACTGAAATCCATTATTCTTAGGAATTAAAGTGTTAAATTTTATATATAAATAAATTGATGTTAGCCTGACATCTTTATTTGAAATACTTTATTAGAAATTAAAGAAAAAAAACTAAATTATAAATTTAATTTTTTCGCATTGAATAAAATATAATTCTTTTACAAATATAATAGTCTAGGGGATAAATTTTATTAAAACCTGTTGTCTTCTTAAAAATAAAACGCTTCAAACAAACTGGAGGACAAATAATGAAATCGGAATTTATTACTTTTAATCTCGAAAATAACGCGAACACTCACTCCGACGTGTGAGACAACTGTAACTGTGTAAATGCGAGCACTGATACCGAAGTGTGCGGCAAAGCTGTATGTGTAAGCACCACAACTCGAGGTGGGCAAAGCTGTAACTGTGACAGCACCACTTACTCGAGTGTGAGCCAGCGTAACTTGTGTAGGCACCACTGCACGAAGTGGAAGCGCAAAGCTGAGCTGTGTAAGCCCACACACCTCACCAAGTGGGAGCAAAAGCGTAACTGTGTACGCAAACCAAGCCACATCGAAGTGGACGCAAAAGCGGTAACTGTGTAGCACCATCACTCGAGTGTGAGCAGCGTAACTAGTTAAGCATGCACACACTCCGAGTGTGAAGCAAGCGTAACTGTGACAGCAGCCTCACACCGAGTGTGAGCCAAAGCTGTAACTGGTACAGAACCCTATCTACGTGGAAGCTTAAGCTGTAACTGTGTAACGCACCACACACCGAGTTGAGGCAAGCTGTACGACACGAAACTTCCGACGTGTGAGCAAACTGAACTGGATGTAGAGCACCACGTACATCGAGTGAGGCAAGCATGTACGTGTAGCCACCACCACACGAGTGGGACGCAAAGCTGTAACTGTGTATAGCACCACCCACTCGAGGTGAGGCAAAGCCTGTAACTGTGTAGCACAACCCACTCAAGTGTGAGGCAAAAGCGTGGACACTGTGGAAGCCCACTTACTCGAGTGTGAGCCAAAGCTGTAACTGTGTAAGCACCACTCATTCGAGTGTGAGGCAAGCGTAGTGTGTAGCCACGTCACGCGATGCGACCCCAACCCCCGGGGCCCCAAACAGCCCTTGTTACCCTCGTTTTCTTTTTCTTTTTTTTGGGGGGTGGGGAACACCACTTCCTCGAGTGAGGGAAAGCTGTACTGTGTAGAGAACATCTTGCAAAATTTAGGAAACAACTGATTGTCTCAGAAAATGTTGATTTATTCTCTTCATTCGTATCATTAATTTACTGCGTTATATCGCACTAAATACTTTGGAAAGAATTGGGTGAATTGCTTATTGAATGTCTGTCGCAGTGCGCTCGTCATAGGCATGCGGAACTGCAGCCTCCCATAAAAATATAGACAAGTCCAAATAAGCTAACAGCAATGTTATTTCCTCTAACATCTCTCTCCTGTCTCTCGTCTTCCTCTTCTCTCAGCTCTCCTCTCTCTCTCTCTCTCTCTCTCTCTCTCTCATCTCGGTCCATCTCTCTCTCTCCCTCTTCTCTCTCATCTCTCTCTCCTCTCCTGTCCCCTCTCATCCTTCGTCTCCTCTCGCCTCTCTGTCTCGTTCCTCTCTTCCTCTTATCTCTCTTAATATATATATATCTAAAAATTATATAAGATATTATATATATATAATATATATGTATATAGTAATAAATACAGATATGATAGTTCATGGTGTATGAGAGATAGAATAATATATACTACAGTATGGACACGTACATAAATGGTGGTGGGGGGCGATACGGGTAACATCTCGACTTCGAAAAAAAATTACGCTTGGGTCGATACAGTACGGCTACTCTTGGAAAGCGGTTTGGGGGCGACTTAACAGACTTTCGGTAAACTCGGTATCGCCGGGTAAGAACAAGAAGAAGCAGCGGAAGAGCGTATTGGAAAAAAAACATACGTAAAATAAATTTTCTAAAAAAAAAAAATAGTTAATATTAACTACTAAGCAAATAGATTATGCGTTGTGTGTTCTTTCTGTGGTCATATCGCTTTTTAGGGATTATAATATAATATAAAATCTATATATATATATAATAATATAGTATCATATAGTAATATATAATTAGTATATAAATAAAATGTATATATTATATATAAAATAGTATCTAATGCGGTTAGTTGGTGATATGATAGTAATATAGATACCTGGAGGGTGTATTGATTCTCATAGTGGTTTTATTCTTTGTTAACCTTGGCATGGCATATGGCTGTGAGAACCAATAGCAGATGGGGCTTGGGTGGTGAACTTCTTGTTAGCGCCCCGCCCCCAGCAGTCTATGTGCATTTAAATAGCATCGGATTTAACGCATAACCAATGCATTTTCTTCACCTTCTTTCTTCACCCATTTTTATAAATTTTCCATCTTGTGTACCTGCTTTTCTCACAGACATCCCTACTACTCATATCAAATGTGTGGGGGAGAAAGATAAATTGGCCCATCGTATGTCCTGCGCGTGTCGTAGAGCCGACATAAGGACGGGTGTAGTGGGTTGTCTGCCCACCACACCTATCTCTTGCTAGGGGAATGCCTAACAGCCTCGGAGATGGTCAGTGATACGGCGCGTAAACGACCTCTAAACTTCGGCGAAATTTGTACGAATCGTATGGGTCATGAGAATTTCAAAAAGAAGGAGAAAGAGGTGAGATGTAATTTAGAAAGGGGCAAATTTGATTTGCTCGCTGCTGTGACTGAAAAAACAAAGATGAAAGGAAAACGTGAAATAAATCTCGTGTGGGGTGAAATGTGTGCGTGCTGGTGTGGAATGAATGAGAGAGGGAGAGAAAGGAGTTGCAATTTTGAGGATTCTGGTGACAGCTGTGTAACAAAAGCTATGGTAATAGTTTTTAAGTATTCGCGTGGACTCTTCATTCTAAGTTAAAATATTTAAGTTTGAAAAGGTCAAGGTGTGGTTGTGACGGTAAGGTCATCTGAAGGAAACGTTGAGAGAGGCGATTTTTGGGAATAATCTGAAATGATGCCTGGATTTGGTAGTAGGTAAGCTCAGAATGATAGTCGGTTGGGGGACGCTGAGTTGATTAGTCGAAACAAAAAAGGGGAGTATAACAAGGGGTGGTTGTCTTGAGGGGGTGGCGGAAAAGAAAAATGAGAATGGTAGGATAGGAAGGTGATTGATTGAAGAGAGGGAGGTATTTTGTAAATAATGAATAACCGACTTCTTTAACCACGCACAAGTTCCATAAGTAATTGCAGGTTGGTGTGGGTAGAGATAGGTATCTGAATGAAAAATATTGGTGATTGTTGTGTTGGTGAAGAAAGGAATGTTGAAGTAGGTTTGGCATTTGTTAAAGTCATTAGGGGGTTTATGGCAAAGGAATCGGATCCATTATATGTGTTCTAGTAAAATTTAAGTTAGTGGGGCCTTGGAATGGAGAGGAAGGGATACAGATTAAAGGAACTAGGCTAAATAAGAGGAAAGGTAAGTGAATAGGATAAGTATAGCTTAAGATCCGCCATCCGCTATAAATGGTTGAATGTGAACGAGTGATACACGAACAAATATGGTGGCGAAATGAAGGAAGCATGTGTTTTAGTAGTGCAGAAGGAAGGTGGGATATCTAAAGGTAGGAAGTTAAAGTTAAACCAGCGAATGTGATGAAGAGGTGCGGAAAGGCGGGTAAGGTAAATAAAGGAAAAGCGTGTTGAATGTACACAAAAGCAATTGATCGAAGGTTTCAAAGAAAGATGCTTGAAATTATATAGCGGGAGGAAAAGAAATCATAACAAGGTTGCAGTAGAGGAAAACAAATGAGAGGCTGAAAAAAAATAAAAAAACAGTTTGGAAGGAATAATGAGGCATAGAACTTAGAAAAAAAATAGGAAGCTCTTCGCAAGGGGGAGAGCGCAAATTAATATAGATTACGCAAATGTGCAAAACTGCAAAGTCTTTGTCATAAATACCTCATGATTCCACCGGTTAAAGACATGTACGTCTTAACCAAAGGTGGATCACGAAAGCCCTGGCGTCGAGCTTTCGCCGATCACCTCAAAGATGATGACTCCAGTCCCCTGCGGATCAATGAGAGCACACTTATCGAGATCCGGTCTGTCGTTTGAAGATTTGGCATACATTCGAATAATAAGATGGACACCGATAAGACAACTCTATACGCGTACTGGAGGTTTTTAAAATTACTATTATGAGAACCGAACGAAAATGCCGGAGTAATAAGACACCCCTCATCTCCGATAGCATATAAGAAAAAGCCGAGTTGTTTCTTCAAATCTCCGATGCTATCTTGATGGGTTTAACACTGCCATACGTCTGTTTCCGGAACATTCATGCGAAAGTAAATAGGAGTTAGTTTCACTTCAAGCTGTTTCCGCGTTCTTCCGTCGCACGGCCTTCTGAATCAGCCGTCTTGATGTTCACTCACGAACCAGCCGTCGACCTCCTAATTCAACATCAACCAGAAGCGAGGAAAGGAGACAACCCATCCAATCAGTAAACGACCAAAACGACCAACCTCGACCGTCTACTTCTCGAACTTTAACCAACATCGAGAGGCGGTTGGGGGCGCTCTTTCACTCGGATTGCCTCCATCAGCTTTTGTACCTCCGTGGCCTCACTCCGTTTCAGCCTACATGACTCCACAGTCGGAGTAACCATCAACCCTGAGTCATCTGTCCGACTACCCGTCTGTTTCTTCGTCTACACCATTATCTTACCGTTCTCAGCTGGGTGGTTCCAACCAGCAACAACATGACCAAATCCGATTGGAAATGCGGATGATGTTGGAGAGGTATGATTATGGCTCCTTATCTGACTGTAGACGATCTTTAGTTCTCAACTCGATAAAAAAATTTATCGAAGAAGAGGAACTCGTGCTTCAATCGCCGTCGGGCGCGTTTTCTGCCTTCCTTCGTCCGTCAAAAAACGACCAAAGTTCTCAGTTGTACATATTTTGTAAATATATATATTCGGAAATGATAAAGGTTCGGTTTCGGTTTTAAATTTTGGTTCTTTTCTGGTGTTGTGTGTGGATAAGGATGTATTCAGTTCTTTCAGTTCTACGTTTCATCATGGTTTAGATATCATCTCTTGCGCCGCTAGCTACCACTGCATTCAACAGATCATATCAGGGCATTCAACGATAATTTATGATTATAAGAAATTTGAGTGGAGGCGGTAATGTCTAAGTGCGGGGGATGTAAGGGGTTGCGTGTCACAGTAGCTCCTGCTTCTACCCCGGTTATGCTCTGCAATGTGCATCACTAAAAATTTATATATATTTAATATATTAATTAATTCATTTACTATTTATAAATTTGAATTCATAAATTTTTTCACCAATTCTGCTAACTATGTCTTTTTTTAGGGATTATACTAGTATGGGGAAAGTCAGTCCCCTTTCAGTATATTTAGTATTTTGTGGAATTTCTGTGTCGGATCCATTTCTCATTTTGCTCCCTCACCACATCTCAGGCAATCTCTCAGGATTCCTTGTGGACAAGGAATTTACACCTCCGTAAAAGTAAGATATTACTTTTATTATGTTCTCTTATTAAATTAAATGTCTTCATATTTTTTAGAGGTGTATGCTGCTCCATTTGAGATATCTGTATGGCTTGGCTTATGGCTCCGTATATTTTCGCAGTTTTGCAGTAATGGTTCAGAGTAATTCAAGCCTGGAAAAACAACCCTTGAGGCCAGATTTCGATTCAGCCCCAGGGTAAAGCTTAAGCATGCTATAAGTATATAATTTATTTTTGTTTTCTGTAATGGACACAATTTTAACAACATTGCCTAGTTTTCTTATTTTTTTATCAGGCTTCCATTGCGCGGGCCTACCTTGCCTAACCAACCGACCGGGGCCTGCGTTTGTGCTATCTCTTTGCCGCCAAATTTCTCTATCACTGCGAGGCCTACTGCCCAAAATTCTGCATTGTCATAGTGATATTTAAAGTTAGTATTTATAATAATAAGGTACTACATTGCGTAGGTTCTGAAGCGTTCTAGTAATAGAGTAAACAGTGTTACAACTTGCTTACTCTAAAATTACTATTAATGATAAAATTTATAACTCAGTCATTAACATATCCTACTCCTAACCTCAAATAATACTTCGATTATACAAGAGTCTAATCATCTTTTACATAATTTTTATATTTTCTAATATATAAGCTATAGCTATAATTTACATTAATTTTTTACATTTTATATATATTTAGCATTATGTGTTTTTTGTTTTAAAA
>JABUQX010112317.1:0-10000 GCA_015478945.1 Trachelipus rathkii
AAATAAACATTGTAAGAACATTCCATTTTCAATCAACCTCAATGAAGCAATCCTAAGAACTGAGATCCACTACATATGTATATATATATATATATATATATATATATATATATATATATATATATATATATATATATATATATATATATATATATATATATATATATATAAATTTTTTTTTTTTTTTTTAATACAAAAAAAAAAGAATAGATGTAAAGTTGGTATTGCGTATTCTATTATGCAAGAACTACAATTCACTTTTTTTCTATTTAAAATTCAATTTAATTTATTTTTACTTTTATCTTTTTTCCGTGAAGTTTAAAAAGTATAAAATATTAAATTTCAATGAATAGAAATCCATTTAAATATAAAGAATTTAGTGTAATGAAATTATTTTCCTAATAGTCGTAATATCAGTGTTGCTAGTAATATGTTTCAAAATTGAAATTATATATGAAAATAAATTAACACTATTGTTTGACAAGTACGTTCAATGTTTTGTGTATGAGCTCCTGTATCTTTGTCTACAAATTTTTTTTTTAGAAGAGCCACAATCCATACCTAAAAACTACAGCAGCTACCGGGAAAAGAAAGGAATACATTGCTGGGATGCTGGTAAAATTTTAGTGCGGAAAATGTATTAAAAAAAAAAATCATATCTCAAAAACTACAATAGCTACAGGGAAAAGGAATACATTTTTGGAATCCTGGTAAAATTTTAGATTTGAAAATGTAAAAAAAAATAAATAATAAAAATGCTATTAATAATTAGTAATATTGAGTAGAAGGCCAATTTAGATACCTTTTATACGTTACTCGTTAAATAAATAAGACTTTCTATTAAATTTTGTTTTTTTTAACTAAAAGAATACCCCAAGGGTATATCACTTTTTCCGATGGCAAGAGTCGAGGCTCTCGGCCTACCAGGGAACTACAACGGGTAAGTTCTTATTCCGTCAGGGAGGGTCTCCCGGAACCCCAACTGCTTTGGTGACAGGTGTCTGAAGGTTCCTCCACCCCTCTAACAGATATGGAAAGAAACGTCAACCCTGTGTTCCCCAAGTCATCCAGGCCCCCACCACATTTGCCAGTGTAATATCTTTACAAATATTATTATATATATAACCTTATATATTTATATATAAATATATATATATATATATATATATATATATATATATATATATATATATATATATATATATATATATATATATATATATATATATATATATATCCCCACCGACTCAAGCTCCCCCCAAAAAAATAGCCAGTTTTTATGTTGAATTTTTTTTTTTTTTATATTTTCCTAACTAAAATTTTACAAGGATTCAAAAATGTATTCCTTTTCCTATAGTTAAGCTTAGTTTTGATTTTATTAATTTTTGTTTTTAAATTTTACTAAAATGTTGCAAGGATTCAACAATGTATTTATTTTCTGTAGCCTATTGTAGTTTTTAGAATATAGTTGGCTCTTCGAGCTGGGCTTACTCAAAATTATATTATGTGTGTAATGTCATTATATTATTATGTATTATTATTATTATTAATATCATAGCGCGGTGAAAATGGGCAGTGACATTCTGTTCATTATTCTGAGAAATTTTATTCATTACATTGATAAGAATTGTATGACATTGACATTCTTATTTTTGCTACATTACTATTGTATTATTATTATTATTGTGTGTGTGTGTGTATTATTGTGTATTATTATTATTATTGTTATTATTATTATTATTATTATTATTATTATTTTTTATTTTATTTTATTTTTATTATTATTTATTATTATTATTATTATTATTATTATTATTATTATTATTATTATTATTATTATTATTATTATTATTATTATTATTATTATTATTATTATTATTATTATTAGTAGTAGTAGTAGTAGTAGTAGTAGTAGTAGTAGTAGTAGTAGTAGGTCAGATATATTGCTCGTGTCCTTGACTGACCTTGACCGACCTTGACCGACCTTTGACCGACCTTGACCTTTTTTGGCCCCATTTTTTACCTGTTCTTGACCTTTTTGGCCTTAGCAATTTTTGGCCTTGACCTTTGGGCCTTATCTTTTTGAGAATCCATGTATTTTTCGGCCAGCCCTTTTGTATTCCAGGGTGCAATTTGTCAGCTGTGCAACAACCCTAATTTTTTTCAGCTGGCAACCCTTCGAAGAAGGGTTGCGCCAAACGGTTGCGTAAGCAACCGTTGTACGTGTCCCACCCTAATTTTCGACCAACCCTTTGGTCTTCCATGGGTCAATTTTGGCCCACCCTAATTTTTGGCCACCCTTTAGGGGCTTAGCCCTATTTTTTGATATTTCGGTCACATCTACACACGCGCGCGCCCACACACACACACACACACACACACACACACACACACCCAGCCTACACCTAACCTTCACCTAGCCTACACCTACACCTAGCCTACACCTACACCTAGATTCCACCCAGCCTTCACCTAGCCTAAACCAACACCTAGCCTTACCCAGCCTTCACCTGGCCTGCCTGCACCTGCACCTGGCCTCACCAGGCCTTCACCCCTGGCCCACCACACCTACACCTACACCTGAACTCACCCAGCCTTCTAGCTTACACTATACCTAGCCTACACGTGCCCCTACAACTTTGATGGCTCAACTTTTTTGTGGCTCAACTTTGATGACGTCATCTTTGTTGGCATCTATATTGATGATTCCTTTGATGACAGATTTGGTGATGGTTCAACTTTGATGGTTCCCAATCACGGTAGAGTATCTAGTGTTCTATGAGTATTCTATGAGTGCCAGGTGAGTGCCAAGTGAGTGCCAATGAGTGCCAAGTGAGTGCAAATGAGTGCCAAGTGAGTGCCACATAGTGCCAACTGAGTGCCACATAGTGCCAACTGAGTGCCACTTTTTTCAAGCCTTTTCTAGCCTCCCCTGAGCCTAGAATAGCCCTAATATGGGTGTCTACCCCTAGGTTATAAGGTATGAGGAATCGATTGGTGTATATTACAAGTTGCTAGGATGCTTCCTACTAGTTAGTTTTTTTCTAACACTTATAGCACGACAGAATATATATCTAAAGAGTTACACATTTGAGACAGTGACCGCAAACGTTTCAGAGGCCGCGTCCGCAGGTGAAACCCGCCGCGTGCGCCCGCAGGCGCAATATTACCGCGTAAAAGCCGCCGCGTGTGCCCGCAGGCGCATATCGCGTACCCGCCGCCGCGTGCGCCCGCAGGCGCAATATTTCCGCGCGAACAAAAAAATATGATATCAATGTAAACTATTCAAAGAATTTCATTTCAAATATACTATGAGTCATTCATTTTAATAAAATTGTACGAAATTTTATTAAAAACATATACTTTACATACCTTAAAGCAGTAAATCAGTAAATCAATAGAGGTGTTATTACATAACAGGGATAGTATAACTGTCTTACTGTTTTACACTGCTTTAACTCATATATCATACTACTTTAACTCATATATTTATTAACGTACATACCTTAAGTAAATCAGTAAATCAATAGAGGTGTTACCTAACACCTAAGGGATTAGTATGCTTTTGTTTTACTGTTTTACTGCTTTAACTCATATGTTTTACTGCTTTAACTCTCATGTTTTACTGCTTTAACTCATATGTTTTACTGTTTTACTGCTTTAACTCATATGTTTTACTGCTTTAACTCATATATTTATTAACATTATATTTTTTATTTTGTTTTAATACTTTTTATTTATTTTTATTTTATTATTTTTATTTCTATTTTTATTTTTGTTTTAATACTTTTTATTTAAAAATTGTAATGTAAGAAAAACACACGCAGTGTCTGTTATATAAACATTTTATTTTAATAAAATTGTACGAAATTTTTAAAAACTTTTATACTTACTTTGCTTTTACTAACTGTTAATCATTATTCATTATTCACTTGACGAGTATGGATGTGGAGAAATTTACGTTCCGAAGTCCGGCTACATGTCTTGTAGCTGGGCCTACAGGCTGTGGTAAAACCTTTCTATTATTAAATATTTTAAAGGAAATGGAGATTTTTGAGCAAGCCCCTGTAAAAATAATATGGTGTTATAATGTTTATCAGGAAAAATTTAAGGAATATAAAGATGTGATTCAATTTCATGAAGGCATATACGATATTAGATCATTGGATAATATACATGGACATAAAATTATTGTATTAGATGATTTAATGCACAAATTGAATTTGGAAATAGCAGAAGCGTTCACAGTTTATTCTCACCATCTAAATATCTCGGTGTTTTTCATAACACAGAATATTTTTCATCAAAGCAAGCATATGCGAAGTGTTTCTTTAAACACTCAGTATTTACTGTTGTTTGGACAGAGAAGAGACATGAGTCAAATTAATGTATTGGCAACTCAAATGTTTCCCTTTCAAAGGAAAGAGTTCTTAAAAGTATATAAAGAGGTTACTTCGATCCCCCACGGTTATTTGATGTGTGAACTTCATCCCAAAAACACGTACAGAGTGTTGCTCCGTACCAACATTCTACCCTATGAGATAGAAACTGTATACATACCTGAATAATGAGTGCTCTAGTTGCAAAGTATTTACCTCTTATAAAAAAATTTAAAAAGCTGAAACCATCTGAAAAACGTAAACTAATTAGGGAGGATGAGAAATTCATCCAGTGTGTATGTGAAGTCTGTTTAAAAAGAAATGTTCCTTTAAACAGACCTCAGAGGTAAAAGCTACGTCGTTATAAAACATCATTAAAGCACCTTTCAGCATGAAATCAAAGAAATGAAAATTGCAGAGAGGGGAACATTCTGCATTGCTCTTTTCCGTTATAGCGCCACTGATAACTAAGTGGTTATCCCCATGATGAAGAAGGTTGCTGTACTTCCATATAATGAGTATGAGAAAATGAAGTATAATAATACAGCATCTGTACAGAATTCAGTTCCTCAGATTCAGCATTCACATCCTCTATATGAACCGTTATTACCACGCACTATGCAAAATCCACAGTTTCATCATTCACAACCCCAATATATGCAGATATTACCCCACAATGCAATGACATTACAACCTCTTTCACTTCAACAACAACAGTTGCACCAACAGAATCCTTATATTGTGAACGACTCATTATCTTTTCAGCAGCCTCTACCTCCTAGCTTATATGATCCTAAAGTTGAACAGATATCCAATTACGAGAAAGAAGTGTACAGGATATTAAATTCAGACATTAACATCCATGAGAAACGCATCTTATACCAAGATGCCATACAAAAATTGATAGATCTTAAAGACTTGCATCTACATCCATCACTACGTAACCCGCTACCCGATGATGTAGATATACCTAATGAAGTAAAACTTGAAGTGAAAAATGAAGATAAATTTAAAAATATCCTAGAGGAGAGCTTACCTATTAGAGTGCGTAAATCAGGAATAGCTTTATATAATATTTTAAAAGAACAATTATCTTTGAATGAAGCAGGGCAGATTGTAATTGATGATGAAATAGTTAAAGGATCAAATATTGTGGATTTGATAGCTGATCTCTCACGTGTGGCTGGAAGAAAGGTCCTGTAAAAGGATGGAATGAGATCAAACAAGACTTCAGACTATTAATTTTCCCAGAAGTTTAATCTTAAATACACAACGATTAGCAGACTTAGATGATCTCTCACGTAACTGGAAGAAAGGCCCTGTAAAAGGATGGAATGAGATCAAACAAGAACTTCAGACTATTAATTTTCCCAGAAGTTTAATCTTAAATACACAACGATTAGCAGACTTAGATAATATCCCCATTACGCCAAGACCTGATTCAAGTCCCTCAGGCACTTCTTACGCTTCAGATAAATTTAAACGTGTTACCAGAGGAAGAAAAGCACCTTATAATAAACATAGGTGGATTAAATCGTAATTATGTATTATCATATATATATATTTATTTAGTTGTAATGCTTGTATATAAATAAATATGTTATTTTAGACCTTTTTCTTTAACCCTTTTAACTTTATAGCACATTTTGGTACATATATATATATATATATATATATATATATATATATATATATATAATAACAATATATATATATATATATATATATATATATATATATATAATAATAATATATATATATCTTCTATATATATATATATATAGCGTTTACATAGGAATCAATGTAACATGGGATCAGATGATGAAATCAGTGTCACAATCTAGAAGGACAAATAGTTTGAAGTTGATGAGTTTACTCAGGACATCTAATATTGAGGAAAAGAGTTAAAGCTATTGGGGCGAAGGGCATTTACTCTACATAAACCTTGTGAAAAATTTCACCGCGGAAAACCATATCTCCGCAACTCGATAGTGTATGGCAATTAGATTTATCGGAAATGATTAAATATAGTTCTTATAATGATGGATTTCAATACATACTTTTTACAATTGACGTATACTCTAGATACTTGTGGTTGAAACCAATAAAGGATAAAAGATCAGCTACAGTTGCCACTGCAGTACTAGAAATTTATAAGAACTATATTTAATCATTTCCGATAAATCTAATTGCCATACACTATCGAGTTGCGGAGATATGGTTTTCCGCGTAGGAAATTTTTTTCTTACAGGTTTATGTAGAGTAAATGCCTCTTCGCCCTCTAAATATGCTTTTAACTCTTTTTTCTCAATATTAGGATGCCTTAAAGCAAACCTACTGAAGCCCCCAAAACTATTTGGTTCCCTCAGATTGAAGTAATACTTATCAACTACCTCCTTCGCCTCCATGTTGGCTACTGACCCCCATATGTATATATATATATATATATATATATATATATATATATATATATATATATATATATATATATATATATATATATATATAATATATATATATATATATATATATATATATATATATATATATATATATATATATATATATATATATATATGTGTGCAAAATGTTATGTATATAGTTAAAAGAGTTAAAGAAAAAGGTTTAAAATAACATTTATACAAACATTACAACTAAATCAATATATATATATATATATATATACTTTTATATATATATATATATATATATATATATATATATATATATATATATATATATATATATATATATATATATATATGATAATACATAATTACGATTTAATCCAACTAGGTTTATTATAAGGTGCTTTTCTTATTCTTCCTCTGGTAACACGTTTAAATTTATCTGAAGCGTAAGAAGTACCTGAGGGACTTGAATCAGCCTTAGGTGTAGAATACACGTTTTCTACATCAGCTAAGCGATCCATATTTAATATTAAACTTTTTGGAAAATTAATGGTTCTTAATTTTTGTTTTATTATATTCCATCCTATAACTGGATTTCTTTTCCAATTGCGAACAAGATCCGAAACCAAATCCACAATATTTGATCCTATAATGGGTCTGCCATCTATCACAATCTGACCTGCTTCATTCAAAGATAATTGTTCTTTAAAAATATTATATAAAGCTATTCCTGATTTACGCACTCTAATAGGTAAGCTCTCCTCTAGGATATTCAAGTTTTACTTCATTAGGTATATCTACATCATCGGCTAGCGGGAAATTACGTAGTGATGGTGCAGATACAAATTTTTAAGATCTGTCTCAATTTTTGTAGTAACATCTTTTGAGGTAGATGGACCTATCAGTCTAATGTCTGTTTGTATCTGGCACTAACTGTCGCAATTGAATAATCTGTTCAACGCACCAGGATCTTATAGCTTTGGGAGGTAGAAGAGCTGCTGGAGACTGTGAGATAAGTTCTGTATAGGGTGCGACGGCCTGTGTGTTGTTGAAGTGAAGAAGACGCTTCAGTGTCATTGCATTAGTGAGGTAATATCTGCGCTGTATTGGTTGTGGCCTGACGAAAACGTGATTTTGCATGGTGCGTGGTATGCGATTTCGCCGCCAGGATGTGAGTAGCAGATCTGGAGGCTGAAATTCTGTGCGAATGCTGCTGCTTCGACACTACTCGCCCCGCCATTGTAACAGCGGCGCTATTAAATCATGAGATGTACTGTGCTCGTCGAAGCGCAACGGAAAGAGCTGTGGTAGAGGCGTACTCGCCTGCCAGCAATAACTCTTTTATTTTCGGGCCACGCGAGGGGAGAGACTTTTTAATGATATTTCTATAACGAACTACGGGTCTGTTTAAGGGAACATTCGCACATAGACTAAACAGCGAACCACGGATGGGCCCTACCGTCTCCCTAGTGGTTACGTTTTTCGGGTGGTTTCAGCTTTTAAATTTTTATAAAGATAAAGTACTTTGCAGCTTTAAACTCACCAGGCCCATGTATACGATTTCTATCTCATAAGAGATATGTTGACGCAGGCGCACTCTGTGTGTTTTTGAGATGATTCACATCAAACATGGCCGACAACCTCTTTATCATACTTTAAGAACTCTTTCACTTTGAAGAGGCTATTTGGTGCTGTACGTTTCATGTCTTCTCTGTCCAAGCACAACAGTAAGCCTACTGGTGTTTAAAAACATACGCTATGCTGCTTTGAGAAAAAGCTGTTCTGTGTTATACACCGAGATATTTAGATGGTGACTCTGTGAACACTGCTATTTCAAATTCAGCTTGTGCGTCGTCATCTATTACAATCAATTTTATGTCAGCCATGACCTCGGTGATCTGGCTATCGTCATCACCTTCATAATTGAATCACATGCATATTCCTTAAATTTTTCTGATAAGGCATTGCCAACACTGCATTACACACGGGGTTGCTGAAATCTCCATTTCTTTAAAATATTTAATAATAGAAAGGTTTTACCACAGCCTGTAGGCAACTACAGGAACATGTAACCGGGCATCAGAGCGTAGCCCTGCTGTCAGGTGATGTGGTGTGAGATTATTAAAGCTGTAGCTTTGCGTAAGTATATGATTGCAAAAATTTCATTATTTTATTAAATCAAATGTTTATATAACGAACTTGCACGTTGTTTCTTACGTAATTTTAAATAAAAGTGATAAGCAAAAATAAAAATAAGAAATAAAAATAATAAAATAAAAATAAAAAAGTGATAAACAATTTAAGGTATGTAATGTTAACAAATATATGGTTAAAGCAATAAACCCATACGACCAAAGCGGTAAGGCAGTAAGGCATATGAGTGAAACGGTAAAGGCATATGATTACTGGCTCAAAGCAGTAAAACGCTATGGTAAACGTAAAACAGTAGGCAAAGCACCAACAATCAACCGGTGTTAGTACTCTATTGTTTACTGATTTACTGCTGCAAGTAATCGCGCAGCTAAGTATATGATTAAAAAGCAGTAAAACTTATACTCGGACCAAGCGGTAAAACAGTAAAACAAAGCATGCTGAATCCTTTGATTTATGTAACACCTCTGCAGTTTTTGTTCCCTGTCAAACATAATGTTAATAAATATATGAGTTAAAGCAGTAAAGCATGCGGAGTTAAACAGTAAAACGGTAAAACAAGCATACTAATCCGCTGGTGTTACGTAATAACCTCTATTGATTACTGATTTACTGCTTTAAGGTATGTAAAGTATATGTTTTTAATAAATTTCTGGTACATTAAATGGTGACTCATAATGCTGTTGAAATGAAGGCACGAATGGTGTGCTCGCTGTTTTTGTTCGCGCTGGCCTGCGCCTGCAGGCTTTACCTGGCAAGCTGGCCACACCTCGTGCTCTTTGCGCCTGCGGGCATGCGGCTCGGCGACGCGGGTTTGCCTGCGGACGCGGCCTCTGAAACGTTTGCGGTCACTGTCTCCAAATGTGTAACTCTTTAGATATATATTCTGTCGTGCTATGGTCGTTAAAATACTAACGTAGGAAGCATCCTAGCGGCAACCAACACGCCAATCGATTCCTCATGCTGCTGCAACCTGGGGTGAACACCCTTATTAGGAGGCTTTATTCTGGAAGCTCGGAAGACAGAAAAGACGCTGAAAGAGTGACTCGAACAGCACCT
>JABUQX010112317.1:20000-35249 GCA_015478945.1 Trachelipus rathkii
GTATACAGACATTACATCAGCCCAATTTTAAACCATGCATCTCCCGCTTGGGCTTCCACGATATCACAAACCTACATTCAAAAACTGCATGTCGTTCAAAACAAAACTCTTAGAATAATAACAGGCTGCCCATCTTCCACAACCATCCACTACTTACAAACCAAAACCAAATGTCTACCTATAAAAGCCCATTTTGACATGATAGACTGCCAATTTTACTGCAAATCACTTTCAACAGACCACCCTTAACACCAAGCATTTCAACAATCCCCAGCGCAAAGAAGAAAAAAAGTTACACCGGCCATGAACTATTCTAACATTTACAGCACACTCCCCCCCCCTCCCCCATAAACTCCCATTATTAAACACATTCACACTCAATTAACACAAAAAAACAATCTCCGAATATCCAAACAACACCATACTCCAGGCGCTCCCCCCCCGAAATATCTCCCACAGAACAAACCTTGGACCGGTCAATAAGGACGCTCCGCTCTGGGAACCATCCCTCCCTTCAGGAATTAATAAATTTTAACATTCCACAACGCTCCCCCCCCCCACTGTCCAAAATACCCTTCCCTGACAAAATGACGACACAAGACATCTCTTTATAAACTTCTCGACCTAACGGACATCAGACATAACTTAGATTCTTTCGTTCTGACGGATCTCTGGGCCTCGCCTGATAGCCCGCTTCAAGTAGGAAGGGAGCGGGGGCTACGCAAGGTAAAATATATATATATATATATTATATATAGTACAGATATATATATATATATATATATATATATATATATATATATTAATTATATTATATATAGATATATATATATATATATTCGAATGGAATATGTTTTCATCTTTCTTTCTCTTTTTTTATTATAATATTAAATCCACAATTTTTTCAATTTATACAATTTTATATATATATATATTATATATATATATATATATAATATCTTATATATATAATTATATATATATATATATTATATATATATATATATATATATATATATATAAATATATAATTATATATATATATATATATATATATATATTATATATATATATATATATATATATATATATATATATATATATTATATATATATATATATATATATATAATTATATATATATATATATTCAAATATATATATATAGGCAAATATATATATTATCATATATATATACTTATATATATATATAATATATATATATATATATATATATATATTATATATATATATATATAGTATATATATATATATATATATATATCTTTTGTTCTTCGCCACTGCTTTAATAATACTAACATAAATAGCAACTACAACAGAATCAATTGATTTCTTTTCTTACGTTCCTAATATTGTAATAGCAATATTATTATTGATTGCTAGCATTGTTTAATATATTTTTGAGACTGAACTTGCATTCAAAGTCAAACCCACCTTCACATCTATTGTGGGTTGTATGATGTGTATCGTACTGCTCCATTTCGCGGGTGTATATTGGATTATATTAAAGTTGGCTAATGATTTTTTTGGTTTAATATTAAGTCATGATTAGAGGTAAATCTCTCTGTAAATCGGTAGACAATATAATCAGTGGAAATTGAGTTGTTCATTGAGTTGTGTAATGTGTATTTGTTTAACATGAATATATATGCCCCAGGTTTACATAGAGATCAAGTTAGATAGAAAATTCAGTTTCTGGTAAATTTTCGGACTTTCAATGTAAATCAAACGATTAGGAATAACGTGAGTACTGTATATTGAAAAATATGTTCTGTTGAACATTTTGACTACCAATGCGTGAGGTGATGTAATAATACACTTTGCCATAGCTCTAACATAATTACAGAAAATCTGTTAAAAATATGTTTAAATAAACATAATTCTTTTTTCGTACATTTTCCTTTTCAACGTCCTAAAACGAGCAAAGAATTTCAAAATTCTAGAGCAGTGGTCTCCAAAGTGGGGTACGCGTACCCCGGGGGGTACGCAAAGAAGTAGGCTCACGATCACTGTTATATATATATATATATATATATATAAATATATATATAATATATATATATATATTATATATATTTTAATAATATAATTATAATATATTGTA
Organism: Trachelipus rathkii; assembly: GCA_015478945.1. NCBI lineage: Eukaryota > Metazoa > Arthropoda > Malacostraca > Isopoda > Trachelipodidae > Trachelipus > Trachelipus rathkii. Next base: position 22,125 of record JABUQX010112317.1, read on the forward strand.
TTATATATATATATAATATATTAATATCTATATTATATATATATACAGTAGTAATAGAGCCAGTCCCGCGGCCACCTCTTTTCTATATAAATGAATAGAGATATATTAGGCTTAGGGGGGAGGATTGATAGCCCGAAGGGCTATCAATCCGACAAACAGACAAACCGAAGGTTTGTCTGTCATTGATTATTATTTTTTATTACGCGCGCGTGCGCATACACACACACACATACACACACGCACCCTTTTCGCTAGGAAGGAATAGAGCTATCGGTCTGAAACTTGGAATATAATCTATGTGTGTGATAAACTGATCACACGCGAGGTTTGGTGACCCTAGGTCACCCCTAAGGGGGTGTTGCCCCCTTAGCGCCAAGGTCAAATTAGCCCTGAAAACCATGTTAGGCTTAACGAATCAGAGTGAAATTAGGATGTGAGTTATATGATGACGTAATCTCGTCGGAGACGAGATTACGTCCCTCTGCGTCCCCCCGTAAGGGGGGGAACGCTACCCCACAAAAAATTAAAAATGATCGTAGAAGACTGAAACTTGGAGACATGATGGAGGAGTCGGAGTCGGAGACGGAGACGGAGTTGGATTCGGATTCGGAGTCCAGGGACCCCCCCCGGAGGGGGGTCCCCAGTTGAAAAAAAAGAAGAAGAAGAAATGCATGGAATGCAAAACAGAGGAAGAAGAAGAAGAAAGGAAGAAGAAGAAAGGAAGAAGGAGGAAGGAAAAAGGAGGAAGAAGAATGAGGAAGGAGAAGGAGGCTGAGAAGGATTCAGAGTTGGCTCTGGCACCGGTGCTGGAGCCACTGCGGTGCCGAGTTAATAAACATTCGTATAACAACAATCTTGGTGTCCTTATAAGGGTTATTGAGGTCGTAGAACTCGAATATGTTGGTTATAAGTCCGTATAGGGTTCTAGGGCCCCCATTAGGGGGTTCCGAATGTAAAAAAGAGCACAGAGTGGAAAACAGAGGTCGAAAGAGGAATGAAGAAGGATGAAGGAAGAATAAAGAAAGGAAAGAATGGAGAAGGAGTCTGACTCAGAGGAGTAGGAGTTGACAACTGCACCGGTGCTGGCTCCGGTGCGGTGCCGAGTTATTAAATATTTATGTAATGATACAATATTGGGATGTCTTTATATATGTTATTGGGTCTGTAGATTTCGAAAATAATGGTTTCAGAACCATCAAGAAAAAAATAAATAAATAAATAAATAAATAAATAAATAAATAAATAAATAAATAAATAAATAAAAGTTTCTTATTCTTTTTATGTTTATAACTTCCAAATTTACGTTTTTACAATACCCTAAAGCAGTATTTCAGTAAATAAAACCACCATCCACCCACCCTCATGACCACTTGTGATTCTATTGATCCTATTGATCTATTTGATCTATTGATTAAGGTCAAATTTTTTTACTAAAAATTGTTCAGGTTTTACATACCCTAAATCAGTAATCAGTAAATCAGGACACCGCAACCCTACCCTCCTTTCCAATCATGATCTATTGATCTATTGGATCTTATTGATCTATGGATCTATTGATTCAAGCCATATTTTGTATTACTAAAATTGCCATGTTTTACATACCCTAAATCAGTAAATCAGTAAATCAGCCATCCACTACCCTCCTGTCGCAAGTCATGATCTATTTGATCTAATTGATCTATTGATCTATTGAATCTATGATTAAGGTCAAATTTTTTACTAAATTGTCAATACGTTTTTACATACCCTAATCAGTAAATCAGTAAATCAAGTCACCCAACCTATCCCTCCTGTCCCATCATGATCTATTGATCTATTGATCTTATTGATCTAATTGATCTATTGATCTATTATTAAGTCAAATTTTTTAACTAAAATTGTCATGTTTTACATACCTAATCAGTAAATCAGTAAATCAATCACCCAACCTACCCTCCTGTCCAATCATGATCTATTGATATCTATTGATCTATTGATCTATGATCTATTGATCTATTGATTAAGGTCAAATTTTTTACTAAAATTGTCATGTTTCACATACCCTAAATCAGTAAATCAGTAATCAGTCACCAACCTACCTCCTGACCAGTTTGTGATCTATTGATCTATTGATCTAAATGATCTATTGATCTATTGATCTATTTGATTCAAGTCATATTTTCTTACAAATTTACGTTTTAACATACCCTAAATCAGTAAATGCAGTAAAATCAAACCACCATCCAAACCACCCTCCTGTCCATCCTTGAACTAATGATCTAAATTTTTTTTTGAAAAAAAAAAAAAAAAATTCTTAAATTTTGATTCAAGTCACATTTCGAGTCTCATTTTGGATTAAACATAACATAAAAACAAAAGTTTTCACTTAAAAGCTTAACTTAGCAATCATCTAAACTATGATATTAAACCTCAAAGACAATCTGAACACGCCTTTAAACATGAATAACTGTTTAACGTTAACAAAGTTCCACATTTAACATAACAGTAAAGTAACTAACATAACATACAAAGACGTATCCTATTCACACTTGGTCAAGCATGTTTCTAACATACACAATGTTAATTTTACATTAACATGGTATATTTAACCAACAATTTACCCAAGCCTTGTGTAATTATCAATACAGACAGGCAAAAGTATGCTAACGTAAACAAAGTTTTTCTCAGCATAATAAAGCCAACAATAACATTGCTAAACTAAAGAAATATAATATAGACGACAAACTGACGAACATCTTAAGCAAGAATAAACTGCAAACTAACAAAGGTCCAACCTTATCAACAGTAAAAGTATAACAAGGGCTCACAAACTATAATCCAAGTCGCATTTTTAATCAAAAATTATTCCACATGGACAATGTGTTAATTTTAAGCATTACATTTAGGTATCTGATTTCTATACTATAAAAATTAGTTGAGTTCATAGATCTTAACTCTCTATTAATCTCCGCTAGAGTTGAAATGGTAAAGAAAACAAAGTAAAGTTTTACTCTCTGTAAGCTAAACTATGAACATAACGTACTTAACACACAACAACCAGACGAATAAAAAGCTATCATTAACAACTTAGTCAATAAAGCGAACATACGCGGGTAGTAAAACAAGTTTTCATAGTAATATTTACCAAAATTTATCATAACCGTACCTAACCATCATAATACCTAACGAGTAAGGACGAACAAAGTAAAGTTTTTTAGACTTACCTCTTTTTAGACTCCGTCCCCATTTCAGAAAATACCAACTCTAAACATGGAAAATGATTTTATGCTTTAACCATTTTGCATAAAGTGATGCAATACTTATTATATTTGACCCTCTGGCAGGAATACAAGCAATGTAGCAGTCGCCATTCGGTTAACGATTAAATATAAATGACACATCGTTGTGAATAACGAAACTCCTCGTGAAGATATCAACAACAAACGTAGAGATGCGGGGAGATGTCTTTGTATCAGCACAGCGAAAAACTATCCTACTGAAGAAAATAGTGTTTATAACAACCCTTAAATGTAATGAGATTATTTCTTTCAACCAATCAGAAGAACGTAAACAAGAATACGACGTACGAATGAACGGCATATCAAGTTCAAAGGGTATAATTCTCGTTAGACCAACAAACAGCATAACATTAGTACAAAATAAGTTCTTTATATACTAACAACGAATATATGCTAAACGTAACAAAGTTTTTCACATTTAATAAAGCTAACATAGCATGAACAGAACTAAGATATATTGTACAATGACAAAACCTGACACACCTTTACGCACGAATAAACTACTACCATTAACACAAAGTTCCACACTTAACGTCAGTAAAGTAACTAGCATTGCGTACAAAAACGTAACCCTATTCATACTTTTTCCCAAGCTATCTCTAACAAATTAACGTTAATTTTACTTGACACAGTAATATTTAACCAAAAATTTATCATAACATTGGTTAATTATCATACAGACAACGAATAACTGTAAACATAGCAAAGTTTTAACCAAACATAACATAAAAAATAAGTTCTTTGAATAAAATATCATGTAAAAATGGTAATAGTTTACTGATTTTAAAGCAGTAAAATCAGTAAATCAGTAAATCAAACACCAACCATCATCCCTCACCCCTCTCTCCATGACCTTATTGATCTATTGATATAGTGATTCATGTTCACACATCTCGAGTATCATTTCGGTTAAACATAACAAAAATAAGTTCTTTATTACCAACCATCGAATATATGGCTAACGTAACAACGTTTTTTACATTAATAAGCTAACATAACATAGTCTTGAACCTAAGAATATAATGTTACAACGAAAACCTAACACACCATAACGTACGAATAAACTGTTAACATTAACAAACTCCCGCGCCTTAACAACAGTAAACTACATAACAACTGCATAAAAACGTAACCTATTCACAACTTTTTTAAAAGCATATCTCTAACATATCAATGTTAATTTTTACATTAACACATCGTAATTATTTAACAAAAATTTAGCATAACCATGTCTAAACATCATACTGACAAAACAAATATAATGCCTAACGTAACAATTTTTTACATCAACTTTAGTAATATTTAACAAAAATTCATCATAACATCGTCTAAATATCATAATCCCAGCGAATATATGCAAACATAACAAAGTTTTAACCAAAAATAACATAACAAAAAATTAACAAAATTTTATCCTGAAAATAACATAAAAATAAGTTGCCTTTTTGAATAAATTCACAAGTAAAGCGTAATAGTTTACTGGTTTTAAAGCAGTAAATCAGTAAATCAGTAAATCAAACCACCCATCCCTGCAGTCCCTACCCACCCATCAGCCTATGATCTATGCGACCTATTGATTCAGGTCATATTTCGGTATCATTTTGTATAACAGCAATAGGTAAAGCCGTATTATCTAACAAAATCCCGTTATCAAAGTGACCAATCTATCAAAGATACCAACACCTTGAACTATGAATTGACACTATCTTCATCAAAGTGTCACTCGTTTTCGAGTATAACATCATTTGACCTATGAATAAACGTAGACATTTGACAAAATTCTAGGGCAAACCTAACATTACTCACCAAAAACTTAACCTAGGGCTCACGTTTCTAACACATCATCGTCAGTTAACCACAGTAATATCTTACAAAAACCATCGTTTCTCTAACAAATCAGTGTTATTTTCACATTGTCATAGAAATATTTAACATAACGTACCTAACTTACGAATAAACAGTTTTCATTAACAAGAGTATCTAAAGCAACACATTACCTTCCAAGAGAAAACCCAGTGGGATGCGCCCCTTGAAAGGGTGTGATCCTCCCTCGCAGGATCACCCCGAAGGGGTGGTAAGCGGGCTTTAACCCCTCGAAGGGGGGTAAGGCCTGCAGCCGAAGGGCTTTGAAGGCTAAGCCCTGCTTACAACCCCTTCGGGGTGATCCCCCTCGCAGGATTCACACCCTTTCAAGGGGCGCATCCCACTGGGTTTTCTCTTGGAAGGTAATGTGTTGCTTTAGATACTCTTGGTTAATGAAAACTGTTTATTCGTAAGTTAGGTACGTTATGTTAAATATTACTATGACAATGTGAAAATAACACTGATTTGTTAGAGAAATGATGAGTTTTTGTAAGATATTACTGTGTTAACTGACGATGATGTGTTAGAAACGTGAGCCTAGGTTAAGTTTTTGGTGAGTAATGTTAGGTTTGCCCGAGAATTTTGCTAATGTCAACGTTTATTCATAGGTCAAATGATGTTATACTCGAAACGAGTGACACTTTGGACGAAGATAGTGTCAATTCATAGTTCAAGATGTTGGTATCTTTTGATAGATTGGTCACTTTGTTAAGGGAATTTGTGTAAGATAATACGGCTTTACCTTTTGCTGATATAAATGAAACTCGAAATATGACCTGAATCAATAGGTCGATAGATCATAGGCGGATGGATGAGCAGGGGACTGCAGGGATGGGTGGTTTGATTTACTGATTTACTGATTTACTGCTTTAAAATCAGTAAACTATTACGCTTTACTGTGATATTTTTATTCAAAGAACTTATTTTTATGTTATGTCTGGTAAATTTTTGTTATTTTTATGTTATGTTTGTTAAAACTTTGTTATGTTTGCAATAATTCGTCTGGGATTATGATATTTGACGATGTTATGATGAATTTTTGTTAATATTAACGAAGTTGATTGTAAAAAATTTGTTACGTTAGTACATTATATTTGTTGTCAGTATGATGCTTAGACAAGGTAATGCTAAATTTTTTGTTAAATATTACGATGTTTAATGTAAAATTAACATTTGATATGTTAGAGATATGGCTTGAAAAAGTGTGAATAGGTTACGTTTTGTATGAAGTGTTATGTAGTTTAGCTGTTGTTAAGCGGCGGGAGTTTTGTTAATGTTTTAGTATTTATTCGTATCGTTATGGTGTGTTAGGTTTGTTGTTGTACGTTATATTCTTAGTTCAGACTATGTTATGTTAGCTTTTATTAATGTTAAAAAACCGTTGTTACGTTAGCATATATTCGATGGTTTGGTATATAAAGTACGTCTTTCTGTGTAATATGTGGATAAAATGGGACTCGAGATGTGACATGAATCAATAGATCAATAGATCAAAAGGTCATGGAGGGAAGGGGTTGGGTTGGGTTGGTGGTTTAATTTACGATTTTACTAATTTACTGCTTTAAAAATCAGTAAACTATTACAATTTACTATGATATTTTATTCTAAGAACTTATTTTTATGTTACTGTTTGGTTTTTAAAACTTTGGCTATGTTTACAGTTTATTCATTGGTCTGTATGATAATTAGACAATGTTATGATAAATTTTTGTTAAATATTACTGTGTCAATGTAAAATTAACGTTAATTTGTTAGAGATATGCTTGGGAAAAGTATGAATAGGTTACGTTTTGTACGCAATGCTAGTTACTTTACTGACGTTAAGTGTGGAACTTTGTTAATGTTAGTAGTTTATTCGTGCGTAAGGTGTGTCAGGTTTTGTCATTGTACAATATTTCTTAGTTCTGGTAATGCTATTTAGCTTTATTAATGTGAAAACAATGTTACGTTAGCATATATTCGTTGGTTAGTATATAAAGAACTTATTTTTGTACTATGTTATTGCTGTTGTTGTTGTCTAACGAGAATATATACCCTTTTGAACTGATATGGTTCATTCGTACGTCGTATTCTTGTTTACTTTCTTCTGATTGGTTGAAAGAAAGAATTTCATTCATTTAAGGGGTGTTTATACACTATTTTCTTTCAGTAGGATAGTTTTTCGGCTGTACTGATACGAAAGAACATCTCCCCGCATCTTGCTACGCTTGTGTTGATATTCTTCACGAGAGTTTCGTTATTCACAACGATGTGTCCATTTAATTTTAATCGTAAACCGTTGGCGACTGCTACATGCTTGTATTCCAGCCGAACGGGTTAAATATAATAAAGTATTGCATCACTTTATCAAATGGTTAAAGCAATAAAATCATTTTCCCCATGTTTTTAGAGTTGGTATTTTTCTGAAATGGGGACGGAGTCTAAAAAGAGGTAGTCTAAAAACTTTACTTTGTTCGTCCTTATTCGTTAGGTATTATGATGGTTAGGTACGGTTATGATAAATTTTTGGTAACAATATTACTATGTTAATGTAAAAATCCCGCATATGTTCGCTTTATTGACTAAGTTGTTTTTAATGGTAGCTGTTTTTAATTCGTCTGGTTGTTTGTGTGTTAAGTACGTTAATGTTCATAGTTTAGCTTTTACAGAGAGTAAAACTTTACTTTTTTTGTCTTTACCCTTTAGGTATTATGCAGGTTAGGTAAGGGTATGCCCTATTTTTTCTTGTTAAATTTACTATGTAATGTAAAATAACATTGTCATGTTGGAGATATGTTTGATAAAATGCGACTGGATTATGTTTTTTTGTGAGTCTTGTTAGTTACTTTACTGGTTAATAGTTTTGGACCTTTGTTAATGTTAAGAGTTTATTCTTGCTTAAGATGTGGTCAGGTTTGTCGTTCTTATTATACTTCTTAGTTCTAGCATGTTATGTTGGCTTTAATTAATGTGAAAACTTTGTTACGTTAGCAAATACTTTTGCCTGTCTGTATGATAATTACACAGGTTATGATAAATTTTTTGTAAATATTACCATGTTTAATGTAAAATTAACATTGTTATGTTAGAGACATGCTTTACCAAAGTGTGAATAGTTTACGTCTTTGTATGCTATGTTAGTTACTTTAGCTGTTGTTAAATGTGGAACTTTGTTAACGTTAACAGTTTATTCATGTTTAAGGCGTGTCAGGTTTGTCGTTGTGTATTTTATATTCATAGTTCAGATGTTGCTAAGTAAGCTTTATTAATGTGGAAAACACTTGTTTTTAATGTTATGTTTATCCATAGTGAGAACTCGAAAATGTGACTTGAATCAATAGATCAATAGATCATAGTTCAAGGATGGAAAGGAGGGTGGTTGGATGGTGGTTTTATATTTACTGATTACTGATTTAGGGTATGTAAAACGTTACAATTTTAGGAAAAATTTTATGACTTGAATCAAATAGATCAATAGATCATAGATCATTAGATCATAGATCAATAGATCACACTGGTCAGGAGGGTAGGTTGGGTGACTTGATTTACTGATTTACTGATTTAGTGTATGTAAAACATTGACAATTTTAGTAAAAAATTTGACCTTAATCAATAGATCAATAGATCAATAGATCAAGAGATCAATAGATCAATAGATCATGGATGGTGGGGAGGGTAGGTTGGGTGGATTGATTTACTGATTTACTGATTTAAGGTATGTAAACAATGGAAAAAAAAAAAATTTTAAGTAAAAAATTTGACCTTAATCAATAGATCATACGATCAATAGATCAATAGATAATAGATCAATAGATCATGATTGGACAGGAGGGTAGGGTGGGTGACTTGATTTAACTGATTTACTGATTTAGGTATGTAAAACATGACAATTTTAGTAAAAATTTGCCTTAATCAATAGGACTCAATAGATCAATAGATCCAATAGATCAATAGATCATGGATGGACAGGAGGGTAGGTTGGAATGGCTTGATTTACTGATTTACTGAATTTGGGTATGTAAAAACATGACCAATTTTAGTAAAAAATTGAACCTTAATCAATAATTCAATAGATCAATAGATCATAGATCAATAGATTCCTGATTGGACAGGAGGGTAGGTTGGGTGGCCTGATTTTTACTGATTTACTGCATTTAGGATATGTAACATGACAATTTTAAGTAAAAAAATTTTTGACCTTAATCAATAGATCAATTAGATCATAGATCAATAGATCACAAGTGGTCATGAGGGTAGGGTGGATGGTGGTTTGATTCTACTGATTTACTGCTTTAGGGTATGTAAAAACGTAAATTTGGAAGTTATAAACATAAAAAGAATGAGAAACTTTTTTATTTACTATCTAATTTATTTTATTTAATGTTTTTTTTTATTTATTTTATTTATTTTTTTAATTTTTTTTTCTTGATGTTCTGGAAACCTTAATTTTGAAATCTACAGATCGCAATAACATATATAAAGACATCAAAACTGTTCATTACAATAATATTTAATAACTCGGCACCGGCACCGGAGCCAGCACCGGTTCAGGTGTCAACTCCTACTCCTCTGACAGTCAGACTCTTTCTCCATTCTTTCCTTTCCCTTTATTCTTCCTTCATCCTTCTCATTCCTCTTTCGAACCTCTGTTTTGCACTTCTGTGGCTCTTTTTTCATTCGGAACCCCCTAATGGGGGGTCCTAGACACCCTAAACGGACTTATAACCATCATATTCCGAGTTCTACGACCTCAATAACCCTTATAAGGACACCAACATTTTTGTTATACGAATGTTTATTAACTCGGACGGCAAGTGGCTCCAGCACCGGTGCCAGAAAGCCAACTCTGAATCCTTCTAGCCTCCTTCTCTTCCTCAATTCTTCTTCACATTCCCCCTTTCCTCTCACTTCTCCTTTATTCTTCTTCCTTTCTTCTTCTTCTTCCTCTTTTTTGCATTCCATGCACTTTCTTCTTTCTTCTTTTTTTTCAACTGGGGACCCCCCTCCGGGGGGGTCCCTGGAACCCGAATCCGAATCCAACTCCGTCTCCGTCTCCGACTCCCGACTCCTCCATCATGTCCTCCCAAGTTTCAGTCTTCTACGATCATTTTTTAATTTTTTGTGGGGTAGCGTCCCCCTTACGGGGGACGCAGAGGGACGTAGATCCCGTCTCCGACGAGATTACGTCATCATATAACTCACATCCTAATTTCACTCTGATTCGTTAAGCCTAACATGGTTTTTCAGGACGATTTTGACCTTGGCGCTAAGGGGCAACACCCCCTTAGGGTGACCTAGGTCACCCAAAACTCGCGTGTGATCAGTTTATTCACACAATAGATTATTTCCACAGTTTCAGACCGATAGCTTCTATCTTCCCTAGCGAAAAGGTGCGTGTTGTGTATGTGTGTGTGGTGTAATGCGCACGCGCGCGGTAATAAAAAATAATAATGCAATGACCAGAACAAACCTTCGTTTGTCTGTTTGTCGATTGATAAGCCCTTCGGGCTTATTCAATCCTCCCCCTTAAGCCTAATATATCTCTATTCATTTATATAGAAAGCGGTGGCCGCCGGAATCCCTCTATTACTACTTATATATATATTATATATATATATTATATATATATATTATATATATATATCATATATATAATATATAATATAATATATATATATTATATATATATATATATATATATATATAATATATTTATATAAATATATGTATATATAATATATAAATATATATTATATTATAGTATAATATATATAATATATAATTATATATATATTTATATATATATATATATTTATATATTTATATTATATATATATATATATATATATATATATATATTATAAAGATCATTCGTAGGAGGAAAAAGAGGTTAAATGAAGTTTTTGGAAACGAAGGAATGAATGGTAACTTTCCAAGGAATATTAAGCTCTTCTGGAAGAAGCGCGAAAGGTAAAAATGAGAACAGGGAGAATCTGCTTTGAATAATGAATCGGGATGGTGCTTTCGTAACTAATGAAATGGATGTGAGGGGAAGTGTGGAGGGAACACTTCGAAGATCTGCATGACATTTGCAGTAATGAAGAGTTGATAGTCAATATGTGTGGGTTTGATGGTGCAAGAAGGAATAGGTATTTTGGGGTATGTCATTAGAAAGAAGGAGGTAATGGGTAGAGTGAGAAAGTTGAAAAACGGTTAAATGCTGCAGGTATAGATGAAATAATCTGGTGAAATGATCAAGAACGAGGCGAGAATGGTGATTGATTTGGATTTGGAAGTTTGTGTAACAAAGCGTCCTATGGAGGGTATAGTTTTCCAAGGGATTAGAGAGAGCAGTAATAGTACCCTTATATAAGGGTAACTGAAGGAATTAAAGGGGAATTAGTTTATTGAGTGTTGTAGGGAAGATACATGCTGGTATTTTTGGTCGAAAGAGTGCGTCGAGTGACTGAAGGACTGATTGGGGAAAAACAAAGTGTGTTTAGAAGTGGTTGAGAAAGTATGGATCAAATCTTTACATGTAAACAAATGATTGAGAAAATGATATAAAAGAAGTTTTATGTTTTTGCAACAGTCGTATGATAGGATTAATAGGGAAGCTCCTATCTCAGATGTTAAATGACCAACATATGGTGTTGTGGTGATGTTTCTGATGGAATCAAAAGGTTTGTATGAACGATAGTGAAGCATGTGTAAGAATAAATGGAGACGCGAAAGTGATTGGTTTAATATTAATAGTGAGTGAGGCTGGATGTGTTTTGTCTCATTGGTTATTCAATTTGTATATGGATGGGGTTATGAAAGAATTAGAGGTGGGGTGGCAGGGGATGGTGTTAGAATGAAGGAGAATAGAAGAGAGTGGAGGGTGCGCCACCTATTATATGCAGATGATTTGATTTTGCGAGGCGAATCGAAGAGAGTTTGAGAGATTGGGTAGAGAGATTTGGCAGGGTGTGTAAAAGGAGGGGTTGAAAGTAAACGTAGATAAGAGCAAGATTATGGTCGTGAGTGAGGAAGGTACTCGGTATGAATTTTGGTTAGTTGGTGTGCAGCTGGAAGCAAGTGTCTGACTTTAAAATATTTTAGGATATATGTTGGATTGATGCAGATAGTGTAGTAACTGAAGTTGTGAATGGCAGGAAGGTGGCTAGTGCAATTAAATCCTTGTGGATGGGAAGGGACCTAAGTCTTGAGTGCGCTAAGGTCGTTACATGAAGGGGTATGTTGTTACCTGTGTTTAATGTATAGTAGTGAGACTATGGTTTGAAATAAGAGGTATAGATCTAAAAGTGCAATGTGTTCAGATGGGTAATCTTAGGGGCGTGGTTAAGTGTGAGAAGAATTGCTGAAATGATGAATGAACGTATCTAGAAAGGTTGTGTGGTATGGAAGAAGGGGTAAATGAGAGAATAAATGAAAGTAAGTTGATATGATAATGATCATGTGGAAAGGAGTGGATGATAGCCCGGGTTGTTTAAGCGGATGTAACTAGGTTGAGTGTGCTCTGGGGAATCGACCTTCTGGGAGACCAGAAAAAAAAGTGGATTGAGTCAGTAAAGGAATGGGCTGGAGGAGAGAAATGCGAGTTTGGCAGAGCGAGAAGAAAGGTGCATCAATAGGAGTGATGGAGGGTTTTGTGAAGGGTTATAAATTTGTGGCCCACCCTGGCAAGGGGATGAAACCCTACATTGACGATATTCCTATAGTGAGGGTCCGTCGCGGTCTCCGTGAGCTCTAAGGGTGGATTAATTCTGAACTGCGACGAGTCCTCGCTAAAATTTTAATAAATTAGGCGGGTAGGCCTTGGCTTTTTTTTTCGACATTGTGTCATACTCTTCTACAACTTTTATGTTTCTAGGGCATGCTACGCACCTTACCCCCCGTCTTGGGGAGGAAGGTGGGTAATGATGATGATGATGATGAATGATAATGATGAATGATGATGATGATGATGATGATAATAGATCTATATATATATATATAAAAA
>JABUQX010112318.1:0-17500 GCA_015478945.1 Trachelipus rathkii
TATTTTGGTTTTCGAACTCCCGAATTCATTCGCTGTTGGTATAGCTAAGAAGACTTTTATGCATTTGATCGATTAGTCTAAAAGTAAATACCCTGAAAGAAATGCTTTCTCTCGAGATTATAGCTTTTCCCGCTCATATCTGGTGCCGCAATTGTTTGGTTCTTATATTATCTATGTACTTCCATTCTAAAGAAAATAGCATTCTTTCTGAGCGGAATCCTCTTGTTTGGGCTCTGGGTTGACTAGAGTTTTTGCTATTCATTTTGTATTAGTTTCCTTGGAAGTAAGCATTTCGTTTTTCATGGTTTCCTTTTACCTTAATCGTGGGAGTGCAGACTGGTAAACAGTTTGCTTTAATGCTAATCGAAGCGTTAGGCTCGGTTTGAACTTAATAGATTGATGATAAAAGTTTCTTTTATATATATAATTATTATATATATATATATATATATATATATATATTAATATATATATATATATATATATATATTATTATATATATACTATATATATATATATATCTATTTATATATATTATATATATAATTATATATATTATATTTATATATATTATATATATATATATATATATATATATTATATCTGCGCTTTTGATATTTTTCTGCGCTGTTGACATTTTTTTTGTGCTTTTGACTCTGCATTTACTTTTTTTTCCGGCGCAGTTGATATTTTGCTGCGCGGTTGATATTTTTCTGCACTATTGATAATTTTCTTCGCTATTGATATTTTTCTGCGCTGTTGAAATTTTTTGTGCTTTTGACTCTTCAGTGCGGTTTTTTCAGGCGCAGTTGATATTTCTTTCGGCGCTATTGAATACTTTTTCTGTCGCTTGTTGACATTTTTTGTGCTTTTTGACTCTTCAGTGCGGTTTTTTCAGGCGCAGTTGATATTTTTCTGCGCTATTGATATTTGCGCTGTTGACATTTTTTTGTGCTTTTGACTCGACTCTGCAGTGTGTTTTTTTTGCGCGCAGTTAATATTTTTCTGCGCTGTTGATATTTTTCTGCGCAGTTAGTTTCCCAGGGTTTATAGGCTGCTCTAGTAACCAGTTGGGAAATATTTACACTACTTCACATTTAAATATAATTTGTTTCACAATGGATATATCAAACGATTTAAGACTTTAAAAGGTCACAGAGGAAGTTCTTCAAACTGAAAGACCTGCGTCTTCTTCGTATGAAAATACAGCTAGTTTAAAAGCAACATTACAGAGTGAGCTGAGTCCCCTTCGAATGAAAAGGGGTGTTTTAAGAAGAAAACTTACTATATGCTGCAAACATTTTCCTGCAAAAGAAGAAAGTGATACAGAGTCAACTACCCCAATCGACCCTGTTGTTATCAAAACAATTTTCGACAAGGTGAATTCGATTATCTCGGACAATAAAACTCAAGATACTCTGATCGAAAACTTATTAATTGGGGCTGAGTATACCAAGATCGACCAATCGCTTTTAGACGAAGAGATTTCCGATACTGATGCTTACCACATAAAAGTGGCTCAAGCTCTCCAACTGTTAAGAGTCGAATATGAATATGAAATCAAGTCTCGAAGATCTTCTGATGCCCTTTCTGAAAATGAGAGAACAGCATCAAAATCGAACAAAACATGCTGTGAACACTCCAAGTCTTTTCCCATGTAGCCTTTTAACCTGAAGATCCCAGCCCTAAAATGCGGGAATTTTTCGGGCGAGAAGGACAAGCACTCCTTTCGCTCCTTCCTGCAGGAGTTCAATATTGTGTATGGGTGGAGGAGGGACTTGTCACAAGCTGTTAAGTTGCAGTATCTCAAGTCCCATTTAAAGGGATATGCTCTCAGAGACATTGAACATTTGACGGGTACGGATGAGAACTATGAATTTGCCTTGTCCATTTTAAAAGAACATTATTTGGACAAGGCCTTTATTATTGATTTTATTTTCCATGAACTGAACTCATCTCCGCCTCTGGACGGGAAGCAACTTGAAGCAGTCAGATCTTTTATTTTAAAGGTCCGGGCTCACTTAAAGGAACTCAAGGAGCTCGGGGTTGACCTTTTCCCAGAGGAAAGTTCGGGTTGCAAATTAATCAGCCATATTTTAGTTGATAAACTTCCTCTCTCATTTTTAAGAGAGTTGAAACTGGCAACTAAAGAACAATATCCGACAATTAATTTGATTTTTAAGGAACATAATCAGATAATTCAAACGATGCAGAGGTTTTGAACCTCTCAAACCTCAACTTCGTTCTCATCATCTAAATCATCTTCTTCTAAAGGGAACTTCAAAAGGGAGAAGAGGAGACCCTTTGATCAGAAAGGTCATACTTTAAACACTTCAAAAGGAAGTGGCTCTCTAAAAAGAACTACTTTACCTTCTGAACCTACCTCAAGTTCTAATTCAAATTCTAATTCAAATTCGAATAATCAATCTTCAAGGGAAGTCAAGTGTAAGCTGTGCAATGGAGACCATTATCTCTCTGACTGTACGGTTTACGTAAACCCTAAATCAAAAAGGGACAGATGTGTGGCATTAAACATGTGCTGTAACTGTTCCAGCATAAGCACATGGCAGATACATGCCCCGCTAAATTGATAAAAGTAATCTTTAATATAAATGTAAGAGCCGAAAACATCTAGCCGCTCTCTGTTGCGCTGGAACCACTAATCAGAACAGGAATAATAAATCTCATCAAAAAGATGATAATGAAGAAAACAAAAGTGATGATAGCAATTTTCCTTCTTTTGCATTAACACTGGGTCACAATCATCAGCTTCTCATATTCTGCTACATAACCATAATAGTAGGCACAATAACAAGCAGTTCCTATTCGCGCTCTTATAGACCTGGGTTTCACAAAGAACATATGCTGGCCCTAAATTGCTTTCCAACTCGAATATCAAACTGTGAACAATCTACCTATCTCAGAAATCCAATAAAAAAATTCATTGGAGAGGAGGAGCCGAACATCGTACCTAGTCCGACTAGAAATAAATTGCTGCCTGCAATTCCTTCTTTCGAACACCGGTTTTGGTCGACCCTTCTTTGGATGTTAGAATTTTCGTTTAGGTTAGCATATCAGCCATTAGTCGCATTTCCTTAAAATATAATGTGGCTGGACAAGTTCTTTGTGGGCCCTTATGGGGATTCGGTCGATGAGAATCGATCTTCTTTTAGTACTGGACTTTTATGTCAATAAATGAATAGCCATTTCCAAAAATTATTGAATTGTGTTAGGAAGAAGGCAGTGCCACTTCAACTTGCTTGGGGTTGATTTGCTTTCGGGCCGTAAATTCTTTTCTGCTTCCTCATCAAAAAGCCTTTCTATACAGGAAGCAGACTTCAACATCAATTCTTGATTCCAACCAAATCAGAGGGATCTCAATGACTATCATGTATCTGTCTTTCCTCGCGTGCCAAGAGACCACCTTTTCAAAGTTTCTCTCTAATCGTCGTCACTCGATTCATTAGACCCTCAGTCCTACTTACCTGATGTTCCTGGCATTGTCATCATGAAGTAAAGTAACTCGATGCTCGAGTGTTGGGAATATCGCTGTATGCTTTTGGAATCCTGGGGTTCTCAGAGGAAGAAGGATTAATTGGTTACCATCGGGATAGGGAATTTATCTCTAAATTCCCCATGCTAATTCAATTTTTAATACGATGGAAATACAACCATATGGAGATCCCCAGGTGTATATGGTCTAGTACAGATAAATGTCTAGAAGTGTGAAGCCAGGTCCGACTGCTCGATTATCGAAAATTGATGGTTTGTATGTATAGTGATACCAATAGCACATGTAGACGAGTTAAAATGTCTTAGCAATCAAAGGTCTCGATAAAGCCTAGCACCTGGATGTTTCTTACATGCAAGCACTGAGGGTGAGTCATTACTAGATGAAATCATCCTCTGTTGGTGATCTTACACCAGCTCAGTAGTGCGGTAATAATAGATAGAGGAGTATTCAAGTTTACATATGTTACGTCCCCAGGCCTGTATAAAGATGGTAGATCAGGTTGGACAAACTAAAACGTAAGGCCTGTGTGTCCAATGTAGTCTTAGAACCAAGCGCCCTTCTCTTAATCAGCCTGTTACCCAGGCCATCGCCTTGTTTGGTTTCCCTTTACTTCGTCCTCCTTCTTATGTATGTGGTTTGTCGCTGAAACTCTCGAAGACTGTTTTCAAATCTAATCTTAACTATGATAAGCGATCGCAACAGTTTGTTTCTTCTGGGAAGAAGATGGCAGACTTGTTATTATAAGTACGCGACAATCATTTTTGGCCTTGCGGTATCCCCTTTTATTTTAGGAGCTGAGTAATAAGACATCATATTAAAGCAAATATTATCCGTCTGGTCTCTCGGCTTTCTTGTTCTAACTTGTATGTAGGATAATTCTTATCTCACGCTCATTCATGCCCCTGATGTTTTGAGGGAACTCTATTCAAAACTCGGTAAAAGTAGGATGAAGGAGTAGGGTGGTTGTAAACGGAAGAGTTTCCTTGGAACACCAACCTAGACTGCCTCGGATTTTAAACAGCTTGCAAATCAAACGACGAGGTCAGATGATCGATGTTTTCCGCTCTCATAAATCCTGATGAGGAAAAAGTCTTGGGTATCTCTTATCATCCCGAAAAATGTCAACCCTTAGATTAAGCAGACCTTGGACCTTACCAGTCGAATCAAAAAAAGAGATCTTCTCTTCCCAAGTAAGACAAAATCTTTGATCTCTTTCCTTTTTCCTTCCTGTAACCTTAAGGGAACGTCTGTTGATGAGGCGAACATGGGAGAAAGAAATGAGTTGGGATGACTCTATCGACCAAGATATTAAAGAAGATTGGGATAAACTTCGTGCTGATCTCGATGCCCTCAAAAACTTATCTTTTCAACGCTTCTGCTTTGAAGCATCAGCAAAATCAACTCTCAACATCTTTTGTGACGCAAATTCAAAATGCTATGGGTTTGCAGTCTAATGTCACTGGTTCCAGAAACTGTCCCCGTTATTATTGGTGGCAAAGCATCTAAGGTGGCTTCTCTCAGGGGAAAAACACTTCTTTGTCACGAGCTATAATCAGTTTATTTGGCTCTTAAGGGCCTCTGCACTAAAATATTGGACGGACGATATAGCGCAGAGTTGAATTCAGGGGCTGTCAACATCTTCCTCGGTAGTTCCAAAATCGGTCCTTAGCATGTTAGCGAAGGAGGTAGGCAATGAACAACAAATGTTTTTTGTCTAAATAGAAAGTGAAGATATTGGCAAAAGCATGTCTCCTCATGAGAGATGACAAAGTTTACTGCTATCTGCTTTCAGACTTGTTTAAAATGGCTTGAAGAACCCATGGCCGATTTGATAAGCTCGAGGGATTATCAGCATCGAGAGTTTGTCAAAACTAAGCCTTTGGAAATTTGTGTTCATACTGGCTCGCTATCGTCAGCGTTCTAACTTGCCCACAGTTTCAGGAGTTCGTGGGGAGGATTGGTGGACCCTTGCCTTCAACCATTTAGTTGGTCATACTGGCCCCACCGCTCCCTTCCTGCGTGGCATCAACAGGATGTTCAGCGATTTTACTTTGTCAACAATTGGTTAAAGGATTGTTCTCGTACTTTTGTGCAATTCGGTGAATCAGCTCTTTCTCAATCGTGTAACAAAAAGCTGAACTTTTCTTGTTAGAATTCAATGCAGCAGAAAGCTTTTCTGTTTGAACTTTCGGTTTCTTAAGTGATGTTAAGTCAACCACTGCTTCTGCTAAACACTACGACCTGATTTGGTTTTCTCGCTCTCAACCTCTTTGTGTAGACGACTCAGGGCTCATCAGAAGTAAGGGGCCGTCTGATCTCGTAACTAATTACCAGGCCCTGCCATTGTTTTCACTTATTTGTGGAAAAATTGTTTTTTAGTTTGGATGTGGACTTTTATGTATTTATTGATGTGCTTGTAGAATCTCAGAATTGAACAGTAGTTTGTTTTCTCACCACGTAGGATTTTTCACAACGATCGCAAATGAACGTCATGAGGAAAAAACAGTAAATAAGCTTGTCCCATAATGGTAATTAAAAGTGTTTTAAATTGAAACACAAGTTTGAATTTAATATTGGAAAACGTGAATGGCTATAAGTAAGGCTGAAAAAATATGTGTAAACACAAATATATATGAAAATGAAACTTAACAAATTTAGTAGGCAGGGCGCAAGATTGTAAAGGTCAGACCTGTACTCACGCTGCATATTAGCGTTTTTTCGCTGATTTTGTTGGCAAGCCCTCTTTTCTGACTTTTTCCTTTTATATGTTGCTACTGTCAGCTTTCTCGAAAGCAAACCAGCAGTAGTCGTGCGCTATCATACTAGTATTCCAGCGACCCTGGTACTTCCTCTCCATTTCTTTCACATCTTGGTGGAAGCGCTTGCCTAGCTCTTCGCTAACAGCTCCTAGATTTTCTGGAAAGTAGTCCAAATGGAAATGAAGAAAGTGCAGCTTAAGGCTCATCGAACACCCCAGTTCTCTCAAATTTTATAGCATATCTTTGACGATTGTCTTGAAATTTGTGTCTTTATTTTTCCAAGAAACTTACTTACTACTTCCTTGAATGACAGTCATGCAACTTCTAAAGGGTTAACATCCATTTTCGTTTCAAACTGTGGGTCTTGTTCCATAGTTTTCGAATAATCAAGGACCGACAAATTACTTCCCTCTTTCTTTTTTGCATCGGATAATACAGGGAATTTGTCCCTGGTATTTGAAACATTCCCTTCCTTAGAGAGAGCTTGTTTGTATCTATCCATTCCATTATTTCTGTTTTGCCAAGTTTGATGTGAAGTGGAGCAGGAGTACGTTCTTTTGGTCCACAAGGTTTTCTTTCATGACGTTCTTTATTCCAATTTCAAACCCAGATCTCCTCTTCCACTCCCTTTTGTATCCAGTGCTGGGCTTTCGTTTCGAATGTTCCACTCACACCAGAAAACAAGGGTCATTGGTGTTACCCGCCTTGCCTGTCCTAGAAGCATGAAAATCCTTTCAATCTCCACATATAGTCCCACTCATGGTCCTTCGTACGCATGTTTGAAGCATTTGACAAAAATCATAGGTCTTCAGAGATGATCCTCGTAACGTGTCTTTCAAATAACAGAATGAGCACTGGTAACTGAGGCAAACTTATTGGCGCAATTTATGAAGGAGGCCCCTTTTTATACTTTGTTTGGACAAATCAATAAACAACCTCCACTTACACACATCATAGTTTTTACATTAATTATAGGATGAAAGACCAATAGAGGAGAGACCATCAAATTGCAGAATATTAGTTTCATCTTCTATGAGAAAAGTATTGGAAGAGAAATTACTATCTCATTTTGTTTCCCTGTTCTTTATTATATATTGAAAAGGAATGAGTGTACGCAGATGGGTGCTTAATAATTTTTTGTTCCTTTGTCAGGGGATCTTGATGCTAACATTCGCTTGACTCCTTCGGTAAAGAGAATGTTTTTGTTACTGCATAAATCCTCACAAGAATATTTAATTCTGGCTTGTGGTTGAACAATGAGGTTCGAGTTGTTTATATAACCAGCGGTAGAATCTGCTTCACCGAGAATCTGCTCCCATTCGAGTGTTAGTCATCAAAAGATGTCGGTAAACATCTTTAACGAACTTAGGGTGGGAGGTTGGTACAGGGAACATCAGGACCCTGATCAACGGCAGGAGCGCGATTGGCGTGGGTATCGGCTGAAGTATTTTGTGATAAGCTGTAAGATCCAGTTTTTGTTTGTGTTTTTCATAGTATACTAAACCCGGCACGTTTGGTCGAGCCAATATATAATATTTAGTAAATATATAATAGTTATATATATATATATATTATTATATATTATATACTATTATATATAAATGATATAATAGTAGTAGTATAAATGAATATATATATTATATATAATCAATATATATTATTAGTTAATATTATTATAGTATGACAGGTTTATATTCGTTTCTTGTTTAATATTTGTGAGTAACATTTACTACCCAAACAGTGTAAACACAGCCTTGTAAAAACAGCAAGAGAAAATAACTAAGAAAATGTATTACACGTGATATTGTGTAAAAAACCTTACGTGATGGAGGGAAATGGATGTTATTTTCGAATTCAGCACATCAAAATACATGGAATAAGATAAAATTTCATATGAAAAATATGAATTCCAGTGCTGAGTTTTGGAAATTGTTTTTTGAGGTATTGAATCCTGTAGTACTTGGTTCATTATCATCTATCTGACTTTTCTCATCATTAAAGATGCACATGTCGCCTGTAAACCTTGGCATTTCAGGCAATCCTACATGTATTTTCTTAAAGGTTAATTGGAATTGCACTCAGCTCGTTGTACATAAGAAAAATACTGTCGGATGTGTAATCTGTAAAAGTGACAATAGGCCTTTTTCCTTTCAATATCCAAAGTTCTCAAATTTCACAAAGCTCAGGTTAACTTTTATCGTCTTTCACAAGTGTAGGCAACACCTACACTAAACATTTCTTTGTCAAGTCAAAAAGTTTTCAGATCAACAACAAAAAATGTACATATTGTTTGTTGATAGCTTGTCTAACGTTTCGTTGTGTTGTATTTAGAATTATGATCTCTAGACATGTCTGCAAAGATACATTCTGTGCAATCGTTCAAGCGTGGTTGTCACCCCAAGTTTGGAGTTTTGCCTCAATTTCTGTATTATAGTGCATGCCCGTTCCTTAATAGAAGCGCGGATTGCCTCTTGAGACATTCGTTTGTTTCGGAAACAGGTTCCGAGTTTTTGCGTAAAATCAAATTCAACATATCCGAATTCCCTTGTAATAGCCCTTGGATGGGAAAGTACTTGGGAAAGATCCAATCCGGACGTGTCAAAAAACTGCCGTGCTACAGAGAAGTCAGGGAGTAAAAATACCTGAATATTTTATGATTTTTATCAGAACATATCTGGCCGAACGCCATTAACTCGAGACCGTCCGTGAACTTACGATCCTCTGCGGACCACGATATTGTACCTTTAACACCATTGTTTTTTAAACCTTTGGCTAATACAAGTCTCATTTTAATTGATCCTACTACTTCCAATTCCAATTCACCTTCAAGGAGGGAAGCTTATAGTCCCATCATGAATCTTCGAGCCTTTATCGAAGACTTTAGAACTCGATGGTATACCGAATACCTCTTGAGCCTAAGAGAAGTAGGAAGAGACCTTTATCAGGTCGCATGGAAAAATAAATTAAAGGTGGGGGACGTTGTACTCATTAAAAGTCCTGTAAAGGAGTGCCCATATTGGCAAATGGGCATAATCCAAACGCTCAAATATGGAGATGATAACAAAGTTCGTTCAGTCAAATTCCGTACCCCTGGACGGCTAATAAATGTGTATCCTATTAAACATTTATTCCCTCTGGAATTATCATTGACTCATAGTGGGAATCGTAATAACTCGTTAGGAACTGATGCCCCTTCTACTAAGATGGTTCCTTTACCATCTTCTCAAGCAATCAGTCCTAATGTAATCCCAACCTTAACCAATGATAATTCCACAACAAATCAACAATCTCGTCCTAAAAGAAAAGCGGGAGTCGTTGCGCGATCTAAATTTCTCAATGTCGGTATCGATTCGGCATCGGAATCAGAAGAATCCATGGATTCTGATGATTAATCTTATTTCGGATAATTTAATGATTGAAGATTTTTTCTTTTTTTTTCGTTACGGCACAAATTCGTCATAATTTATGCCATCGCCCCCGCCCAGGATATTGAAATTATATTGTATATTGATCGTAATTTTATAAAGTATTTATCAACTCACTTAATCTTAAATTCAATCCTAAAGTAAAGAAGGGAATTGTCGTGATTTCGTAACGGTATCATATGCATTAAAATTGGAATTTGTTTCCCAACGGAGTGAAAAAGAACAAGACCGACAGAATTGGATGCGAACCAAGAAAGAATGATTTTGCCTTTGGATATTTTTTTCGTTCATGGAAGTAAGTCGTATTGACTTGTGAAGTGGAATCTAAATTTAAATCTGTTTAAAAATAAACTATTTTCGTTACGTTTAATATGTTAGGTCGATATCTCTGAAATCACAAAGGCTATTGCAAACTTTATTTATGAATATAATTATTTGTTTTCTTTTTCATCTAGTTACACCTTTTTTTTTTTTAATTTTTAGACTCATAAATTTCCTACCGTAAAAATTTTCACCCTAAAATGGAAGTTGAATTAACGACTGGAATATCCAACCTCGCGACTAAACCAGTTTCGAAATCAAACTAAAGACATTATATTTCTTAAAGCTCCATTTTCAGTCCTACTATTCATTTTTGTCTGTCAGACAATTTCATTCTTAATGTACTCAATTTGGGTCTTTGGTCGCTTTTGCCGATAATGTTTGAACATCTCTCATAAAATAACTATGCGTTTGAAAATTAGATAAACAAATTTAAATTTTTTAATTAAATATATATAATAAGGGTATATATAATTATAATAATATATATATATATATATATATATATATTATATCATATAATATATATATAATATACGATATATATATATTCATAGTGAAATGTTTTAGTATCTAATATATTAAATATTATAAAATATATTAATTATATATATTCTATTTATTTTATATTATATACTAATATAAATATACTATAATATAAATATATACATATATATATATATATATATATATATATTATATAATGTTAATAATATATATATATTTATATTTAGTATATATATATATATATATTATATATACTATATATATATATATCATATTATTTATCATATAAACTATATATATACTAGATGATACCCACTAATTTATCTGTAACTTGTGCAGCCGATATAAAGAGTGCGCCTGAGATTATATTATATATATATAGTATAGTATAACATAGTATTGTAGTGATATTGTCGTAATTATATATATATATATTATATACTATATATACTATATATATATATATAGTAGTATATATATTATATATATATATATATATATATAATATTATATATATTACTATATAATAATATATATATATGATATATATAATATTATATATAATATATATATATATATATATCTTATGCAAGGGAGTTGAAAAAAACACCTATTTTCTTAACCCTTTCAATCCCTATGTGGATTTTAATCTACGTATTTTGATTTAGAACTTTCGACCTCATTCCCTGGTGCATAGAGGTCATTTTTGCCATAAAAGACTCAAGGAAGAAGAGACAAACGCGAATATACTGTCAAACTTAAAAATGAACCCTCAAATTCTCAATAGGCTTCTGGCCTTGATCGAAGACGCGTGTGTCTTTTTTTCTGTGCTAAGCACTTTTCGCTCATTTTTCCCATATGTTTTATTTAATTAACCCTATTAATTACACTGTCTAACAGCCAAAATTACGCAAAGATGTGAAAGTTATATTCTGGGGTACTTTGTGCATAGAATCCGAATTTGAAATTCGTTTTTCGCTATCACACAGTTTTTTGGGAAAATGTAGTTTTGTATAATTTAAGGATGTTAATAAATTAATATAATTAATAAATTCCTTAAATTATAAAAAACAACATTTTGCATAAAAAAAAACTGTGGTAGCGTAAAACTAATTTCAAATTGGGATTTTATGCACAAAAGAACCCCAGAATACGACATTTTCATAGTATAGTTATATAATTATAATTATATAATTTTTCATTTTGTAAAAATATTTGAATTCAATTTAATTGTTTAAAATGTTTTTTTTCAGGTTGGTAACTATTTATCTAAATGTTTTAATATGTCTAAAAGAGCTTGTAAAAAACATCCCAACCATTTTTTTTTATTTTTTTGGAAATTTGACGATTAAGAGAGATCGGCGAAATCTCACTTCTAACGTTAAAAAACTTTAGCACTTGTATTTCAAGTGCAGAGTCGGAGATCAAGATAAGAAGTGGGCACCTGACATATGTTGCAAAAACTGTTCAAGTTCGCTGTCAAGATGGCTAAAGTGAACACAGAAGCAGTTGCTATTCGGTGTTCCAATTGTTTGGAGGGAACCTCAAGATCACACAACAGACTGTTACTTCTGCTTGGTTGATATAAAAGGTATTAATTGCATGTAACCATTTATGCTTTTGATGCCTAACAATAAAAACAGCAAAATAAAACAATGTAAGATATAACACCTTTTAAAATATTCCTTCTAAAATATGTAATATTTTTAAAGTTATCTATATCCTATTAATTTTAAACATGCAAAAAAACGTTCCAAATTCGTATCGATTTGTTGAATGATGTGGAGCAACATATTTTTGAAACTACCATCCTTTCGCCATTACGGTCCGGCCACATTTTGATTTCCTATATTCTTAATGAAAAGTTGTTATTAATAAATTATTTTTTACTTTTGATTTTTTATCTATATCATATTAAAAATATTAAAAATAAACAGCCCGAAAACCGTAACGGTTTTCACTACAATTTTGTCATCATGAGTTTTTTCGGCTTGGTTTCCTCGGGCGAGCGAAGCGAGCCCTCTGCCCGTGCGTAGCACGTGCTCAAGGACAAGTCTTGCTCCGTTAGGAGCAAGCCAAAGGCTTGTTATTTCTATTTCTCTTCCTCAGGTCACAGCAAGAAGAGTGGGAAGTGTATTGTATACCCTGACTTGAGATCAGTTATACGTCCAGTGCACCTTTCAAAAGAGATTCCTCCTCCTGAACCGCCTAAAGAGATGCATCTATCCTCTGATTCAGAAGACTATCCAGACAACCTTGACTATATGGAATCGGATAAGCCATGTGAAGAGCAAGAAAAATCAAAACCAAGACTTTTCGGTCAAGCCGATTTAAACGATTTAGTACGTGATGTTATTATCAAAGCAACAAAGCAAACTACTTGCTTCTTGGCTTCAAGAAAGATATTTACTAAAAATGGACGAGAGGATTGCAAAATTTAGACTTCGTTCGGAAGCTTTACAGCAACTTTTTTGAATGGAGAATAACTTATGCTTCTGCAACGACATTCAAGGGTTGTTTAACGGTCTAGACGTTGTCTACCATGCAGAAGAATGGAGATTGTTTATCGAAGCATCACTATACAGCACTAAGGCTGTTCCATTACATAATGACAATATATTTCCATCAGTTCCCATTGCATATTTTGTAATTTTAAGGGAAACCTACGAAAACTTAGCATACGTATTAAGCAAATTCACTACAATGAGCAAAAATGGCTTATATGCGCTGACCTAAAAGTAGTTGCGCTTCTAAATCGACTGCAAACTGGCTATACAAAGTACATGTGCTTTCTTTGCAAATGAAATAGTCGGGCAAAAGCAGAGCACTATATCCGCTCAGATTGGCCTCCACGGGATGTAGTGAAACCAGGTTCTCACAACGTTATTCGGAAACCACTTGTCAAAAAGAAAAAAAATCTTCTGCCATCACTACATATTAAGTTAGGACTTATAAAACAACTTGTTAAAGCTTTAAAACATGATCAGCCCGCATTTCTGTTTCTAAAAGGCAAGTTTCCTAAATTAAGTGATGCTAATGTGAAAGAAGGGATATTTCTCGGACCGCAAATTCGTAAACTCATGGTTGACAACGATTTTGAGAAAACAATGAATGAAGTACAGTTGAATGCCTGGAGTAGTTTAAAGGCAGTTTGTAATGGCCTGCTCGGAAAACACAACCCAAAATTACAGAGCCCTTGTTGACGAATTAATTCAAGCATTTCAAAAACTTGGTTGTAATATGTTCCTAAAGGTTCATTTCTTACACTTACATCTTTCCATCTTACACTTACATCTTACATTATTCCCTGAAAATGTTGCAGATGTTAGCGAAGAACACGGAGAACAGTTCCATCAGGAGATATGCAACATGGAAAATAGATACATCGAAAATGGACTCCTGCAATGTGCTTGCAGATTTCTGATGGAATCTTTAACGTGATGATCCAGATGCTACACATAAAAGGAAAACAAAATACAGTAGCAAATAAGCTCAAATTTATACATTTTTTGAAATATATGTCTTTTACTTCTAAATATTGAATATGCAATAAAACCCAAATCTTTTTTCCATATTTCGTATTATTGTAATATACAAGTCTTAATATTGTACTTTCATTTTGCTTTGAACGTTTAATTCCAATTCGCAAAGAATTGGTGGGTAATAGAAAAAATCTGATTGCATATTTGGATTCAGCGGCTCAAAATGCATAAAGATTATTTATGTTTTTGTTTGCGTAATGAAATTTTTTTTTCTTGTTGGACAGTGTTATTTTCTATCCTAAGCAAATTTTTCTTTCAAAATCATATATTTGGACATAAATAAAACGTTTCCAAGAAATTAAAGAGCTTTTTCAATATAACTTGTTTTGGACATGAAAGAGTTAAGGAGGAATTTTATTAACGCTAGGATGATTAGGACGTATTTATATATTATTTTTGTTTGAACATATATTGCCTACTGGTTTCGGGTGATCGCAACTAGTACATATTTTCAAGGCATATAGTAGAATGTACAAAATATCAATAAATAAAATTATAAAATAATTTAACCATAAAATGTATTTTTCAATTTTGGATTTTGAGGAAGAACCGGACCTCCGTTTGTTGGAATCTTTAATTATTTAGGACAACAAATTTAAATTAGGTTAAAATTTGATCTTTGATAGTATTTTACTTTGAAGTTAGATTTCGTCAACCTTTGTCAACACACTAAATTTAATATACTTAATTATATATTTATTTACCTATTTTTATATAGCATTTTCATAATTTTTTTTGTTATATTATTTTATGATTTTATTCATTGATATTTTTTTCATTTAATTTCGTCTTGGAGTTGGAAATTAATTTGTCACTAGCATCCTGTATCTCGGCTACTAATGAAGTATCATATCTTTCTCTTGAATTTTTCTTTTTTTTTTTTTTTTGCAATGCTTGAATTCTCCAAGTATTCCTCAGCTAACTAGTTTAATGAAATACCAGCATCAGCCTCTTGATGGCCCCAATACTGGCAAGCCGCATGTCTCATACCTTATTCTTGGTCTAAAAATCCCTGATTCTTCACTGGTGAAATTTGTACAACTCCTGGAAGTGTTGGCCAGATCCTTTGAGAGTTGTACTGATGACCCATTTGACCATTGATCCTCGCTCCGACCATTTGTTTTCCTTCTTGCAACTTTCCACGAAAAAACAGGAAATCTTGGACACTTTCTTATCACATGTTCCTCTCTACAGCAAAGATCACAGTGAATATCTGAAGTTTTCAGCACAGGGAATGCTGCTGTTGAACTCTGTACCTTTCTTTAATTTGAACAACGCAAGACTAAGTAGTTAGGTTACTCACATAGCTAAAAAAACAATTGTTTACAAACAGTTGTCCTTGACATGTTCGTGGGTATGACAATGATGACACCTTATTATCGTGCCAGCTGAACGAGGCCTCATGTTTGAGTAGTTATTCATCTCTCGCCCTCTCTACTCTAGGTGACTTTATTCTTAACTCCACTCCTTACTTGAATCACTTTTCCGATATATGGTTCCCACTTTCATTCTTCCCGGGAATCCCATATCAAACCTGGATAGAATCCTCCTTTGTTTTTTTTTTTGTTTGGTTCTCTCCTTGAACCTCCATATATAGACTATCAACAAGGGAACCATTAATAAATCCTTCCATTCTATGTCTTCACGTCTACCTTCATCCAACCTTTGAATCTCAAGACGTAGGTTGATTCGTTAATACAACTGTCGGAGAATTGTTTGCATTAATTTCTTCTATATTGTCTCATCAGTTTCTCATAGGGATTGCAACATGAAACAGTGACTTTAGACACATTGCATAATCATAAACAGTTCATCTTTTTCACTGAATAGTTATTAAATTCGACCTCCTTAACTTCTGGAGTTTTCTTCTCCTGGTTCATCACCCATTCATGAAGTAGCTGGACAAACTGGTGGTACTTAGCTCCCTGTCCATAACATTTCTCATATACCCGCTGGATTGAACCTTTTAGATGACCCTTTAGTTCAACTAACGAACGATTTGAGTCATTGTTGACTTCAACATGTGCGTAATCATCAAACTCCAAAATTAAATTGTCAAATGTCTGTATTTCAGGGATTTCAAAAGACAATGGCTTAGAACTCTTGACCATTTTCATATAACCGCACAAACTGCATATGTAATTCGGTTGAATGCCTCTTCCACACTCCTACGTAGTCATATTTGCTCCAATCTCCATGCCCTCACATTGGTTGACCAATCATCTCGGTACCATCAGCAGCTCCTGAATAAACACATACCATCATCTAAAACTTAGCATCCTCAACAACTAAAATCAACCCACCGGACAACCAATCTAACATAATCAGAACCACAAATCACCAGATATTTCATTTTGTTCCCCCAAATGCAAGTAGCTGCAACATAGCAAACTTTTTACTCTCATTATTTGATCCCATTCCAATATTAATTCTAATCCAACAGAAACACACCATGCATACATTCATTAAAAGAAGTTACATTAACTACAAGGATGCAAACTGAGTTCATAGAACAAGTACTTTAACTTTTCGTTTGCTAAATGAGGGAACTTTCTTCATAGGTACTAATAGCATAGTTCAGTTTTTGAGATGGCTTTTACAAGTTAAAGCTTAAACAGTGTTTTTGCTCTCAGGTTCAAGATTTATTCATAATGGCCAAACCTTTTTTGCCCAATACTGATCCCGTACCCTACTGTCTCATAGAAACAGAAAGAAAGGAAATTTCGTGAACTCACTTTGCTTTCCTAGAAAGATCCCGACACATTCAAGTTGCCAGAAATCATCAACTCGTGATCGTAGTTTTAATCTTCTGAGAAAAACCAATTGTCCCACTGGTAAAGAAGTGTAAATGTTACCATTGTGTAGGAGAACTGCCTTAATCTCCTTTTAAATGAATCAATGAAAAGACGTTAATCATATTTATTGCATTCGTTCCCAAATGCTTTTACTAACTCAGGTATGTTACAACAAAATACCCTGCCACTTTCTTAATCGATTGAAGGTCAAATTTTTTTCTCTGCTTCTTTACCCACCGAAAGATGTTTCTGGAACCAACAAATTTTTTTTCTTTCAACTTGGAACCAAAGAAGTTCAGGTTTCTCTTTTGTTAAACGTAAATCTCTCACTAGATCATGCAGTTCATTTTGCCCTAACAATTTAGGTTTGCTGCTTTCATAATCAGAGTCAGGCCCAGCAGAATGCACCTCACAATCAGAATAGCTACTAGTTATGGAAAGAGCTTCAATAATACAGGTGGGTCTGAAACAGGAATACCTTCACCATGAGGAACTAGACGCAAAGCTGATATCAGATCCGGGTATGAAATAACTTTTTTGTTCTTAGATTTGTACTCACTGACATCGATGCAGCAAAAATAGCAGTTATCTGTATAGATTTTCTGCTCTATCCATACCATTGGAACTCCAAATCTGA
>JABUQX010112319.1:0-32500 GCA_015478945.1 Trachelipus rathkii
GATGCCTGTTTAATTATGAGAGCGAAAGATTTTGATATTGAGAGAAACATATAAAAGGCGCTGTTCTTTAACTGTGCAAGTCACAAAGTGAATGATGATGATGTGAACGATTTGAATTGCGTCCCAAAAATATGTGGTTGAATATGCTAAAAGCCAATGCTGAGATTTCGAAAGAAAGGTGAGCGAAATATACATAAGGAGGAAGAAAGGAAGACAAAGTTAAATATGTAGAGAAAAAAAAGGTGAGTGAACAGTTTGGAAGGAGAATAAATAGAAACTTGCAAGGGAATAGAAAATTCTTCTAGAAGAAACAACGAAAGATTAAGAAAAGGATTAAGGGGAATCTTCATAAAATAATGAATAGGGATTGTATATTTGTGAATGTTGAAATGGATGTTAGGGGAGTTAGAGGGAACACTTCGAAAATCTGCATAACATGGACAGTGATGAAGAGGGGATAGTGAATGTGTGCGAGTTTGATTGTGCAATAAGAAATATATTTTGGGAAGGAAGCATTATGAGTAGAGTGAGAAAGCTGAAGAATCGTAAATCACCAAATATAGATGGAATTACTGGTGAAATGATCAAGAATGGAGGCGAGATTGTGATGGATTGGATATAGAAGTTGTGTAAATGCGTTTATGAATGTTATAGTTCGAATGATTGGAGCAGAGCAGTAATAGTACAATTATATAAGGGTAAAGGAGATAGGGAAAACTGTAGGAGAATTAGTTTGTGTTGTAGGGAAGATGTATGCTGGTAATTTGGTTGAAAGAGTGCGTCGAGGGGCTGATGGGGAAGATCAAAGTGCATTTAGAAATGGTAGAAGATCTGCAGATCAAGTTTCACATTGAAACAAATATGAGAAAGAAGAAAAATAAATTGAGCTTAGGTTTTATGGACTTGCACCACGCGTATAGCGAAAGAAAAAAAATAAATTGGTATAGATTTTATAGATTTTGCAACAGGCGCTCACTTTGGGAGTTCATAGGAAGACTTGTGTGGCAGATGTTCTGGTGATATATGGTGTTGGGTTGGCGTCTGAGATGAATCAGAAAGTATATATATCCAATAGTGAGCTGAGTATAAGAATAAATAAAGTGGAAAGGGATCAGTTTAATTGTGAATTGAAGACGGGGATCTGTTATGTCTCTATGGCTATTTAATTTGTGTATGGATGGAGGGATGAAAGAATTAGAGGTAAGGGGTACGTGTTAGACTGCTGAAGAATGATCGAAAATGGAGTTGATGATTTGGTTTTTGTGTAGCGAATCTGAAGGAGTTTATGAGGATTGGTAAAGGTTTGAGGCTTTGTGTGTAAAAAAGGAAGGATTTTAATTAAATGTAGATAGAGTAAGGTAAAGGATGGTAGGGGTTGAGGAGAGTCCCCATTGTGAAATCATGTTGGATGGTGAGCAATTGAATTAAAATATGTATTGAGTTTAATGTTTGCAGGTTATATGTTGGGGTGAATGTAATAGGGAAAATTATACATTCTGAATTGAATGTTCAGGTGAATGTAAAAGGAATAGATCTTGAGAACGCTAAGGGTTCTACAACCTTTTTTTTAAATTAGGCTTAGTCAAAATATTCTATATGTTATCATCCATACACCTACCTATACTTTTTTTTCTTGTCTGCTAATATGATTTGCATAACCTTCTTCTGTGTGGCTTCATTCAAAAAAATTAGCTTGCTCTATTGCTGAAAGGAAGATACTTTCGTATGCTCCAAGATGGCATTGCTTTCTTCTTAGTACTGCTGTGGCCAATCCCCTGATCTCCCGTCTGATCTACAATGAAAGTTATGGAATCTGTAACGTATTAGATGTAAACATTTTGTAGACTTCTATCATGTCCCTTCTGAGAAATCGTTTTACGGAAAACATTTTTAATCTAGCATATATATATATATATATATATATATATATATATATATATATATATATATATATATATATATATATATATATATATATATATATATATAACTATATATATATATATGTTTGAGTGTGTGTGTGTGTACCACGAACCGTGAGTGTTCTTGAAAAAAAATATTTTGAAGAACAAGTTAAATCGATACATTGTATTATTGTTTAAACTAAATGTAGAACTTAATATTTTTTATTTTACGCCTTTTTTTAAAATGTTAAGATATATATATATATATATATATATATATATATATATATATATATATATATATATATATATATATATATATATATATATATATATATATATATATATATATATATATATATATATATATATATATATTTATATATATATGCTCTTTCTGCTACTCTCTCCATAAGCAATATGTAAGTATTTCACATAAAATTCTAAAGTCTACTTCTGTTTTGTTTTTCAGGCTAATTTATCTGTTATAACAATCTAAGTTGTTTTTCCACATTTAAGATTAACAAGCAATATTATTTTTCTTTTTGAGAGCAATTTGTGTTCTTGTCAGGACTCAATTGGTATCCAGGTAACTTTTTTGTGTATACTAAAATTTTAATCATTTATCAAGATATTCAGCCAACGCAGCCCTGATATTTTCTGTGTTTTAGGTTTGGTAACCTGTTGTTTTTGCCTCTCGCCTCTTGCAAGCCTATTAAATTGCTTTTGCTTACGTTACTATGTGCCCCACCTCATTGGAGGTAGGTTAAATAAAGATCATTTTTGTTGATATATTGTTCTATGTACTATTTCTAGATAGTAATCCCAACTTAATTATAGGTTCAAGGCTAGGACCCCTTTCTGCCTTTCAAGATTAATACCCTATTGGACTGATATCCTTGATATCCTTACACATATCAGGACCAAACAAAGCAAACATCCTACCTAAGTTTGTTTCAATATATTTAAAGAAAGAAAAAGTGACTCTCTTCTCCTCACATTTTTCCTTCTATTAAACGATAACAAATATATTGCATTATGACCAAGGTAATTGCTGCATTAAGTGATTTAATAAACCCTCAAATGAGGATCTATTGATATAGTTATTTTTTTTGTTCACTTACAATTGTTTAGTTGATTTATATAAATGGTTAGTGGATATTCACATGAGTTAAGACCGCTCCATTCCTCTCTCAGCAGCATTGTTAACTATTAACTACTACAAATTTTCCTAAACCTTGTTGTAAGTTTACAACATATTTCCAAGTATTTTATGAAACTTTTGTTTATTGAAAATCTTCGATTTAGAGGAAATAAAATGATAGAGCTTATTCCTTTTAAACGGTTGTTCTTTTCAAACACTCTACTACTAACAATGCTTAGCTTTATTTGATTTTTACATCATTATTATAAAGACCATTTTTAGCTTAATTTATACTGGAATTTCATTATAATATAATGCTATTTTCATTTTTTCTTGAGGGAGATACCATAGAGGATTGGCAATTTTTTTAACGGTAGCACTACTTATTACTATATCTACTTGCTTTTACTTGCTTAATCTTGGGAAAAAATTGTAATCTCGATATTGAGCTTTCATAGGAAGCGGTGATAGAACCACGATCGTAAATAGAGTCTGATCAACAAACTTCGCAATCACGTGATGGTGTTCTCATTTTTGATCAGTTTAAGTTTTAGACTAAATATATTTTAAAAGAATAAATAACCTTGGCCATCTATCGATCGTGGCTCACAGCTCAAGGAGCTCGAAATGAGAACTATTTTGGGTCACTATCAGTAATTCGCTAATTCATTTTTCTCTCTGTTTCATATGCCTTTGTGAGTCGTTCATCATTTTGCTTTTGCTTGCTTCTTGTGTGTGTGTCGCATGTGTCATTGCTTCATTCCTAGTTTAAAAGCCTTCATTCTCATTTGGTGTATCATATCTATCATCCCAGGATTAAGCTTGGGGTAGAGTTCTTGTGATAACAGGACTACGGCCAACTTCAATTTTCGTGAGTAATTTTACAGCCAAGTCTAATATATAATTTGCTGTAATCAGCTGTAATCATCCATACTCATGGACTTCAACTATTAACAAGGTTTCCTTAAAACGTTTTTAAATATATAATTTGCTGTAATCAGCTGTATTCAGTTTCTTAAATAATTATTCTTGTAGGACTTTCATTATACGGATAAGGACATCTTATCTAACATTTTCTATCTCAATACTGCAATATATATACATATTATAAGATAAGGACATCTTATCTAACATATTTCTATAATAAAATACTAATATAACTATTATAATATTATTAATAAAAGGAGCACAAAATCTCAACAATTTTCGGAATTATTAACAAATCTAAAACAGTTAAACGTGCAACTAGTGACCGGGCCCTAACTTTATGTAAGCATCAGATGATATTTTTTATCATCTAATATAGTATCGAGTTAATGTGTGATAATTGATACAATTGTCCTGATAAGT
Source organism: Trachelipus rathkii (assembly GCA_015478945.1). Lineage (NCBI taxonomy): Eukaryota > Metazoa > Arthropoda > Malacostraca > Isopoda > Trachelipodidae > Trachelipus > Trachelipus rathkii. Next base: position 4,399 of record JABUQX010112319.1, read on the forward strand.
GACAATGTGATTAGATTCACTGAATAACGCCGCTACTGTCCCGATGATGGGTGGAAAAAGACATGGTACTTAATAAGAGTAAGCAAGCGCGTATGTGTGGTGTGTGTGTGGGGGGGGCTTTTGGGGTTTCGAGTTGGAATGTCTAAATGTACATAGATGATGAATAAGTAGTAACATGGAAGTAAATAATTGTAACTGGAGGTATAAATAATAATCAAATATTTTAATAAATAGATAATATAATAATAATCAATAATAAAATAAATGAATAATAATAATAATAATAGCATAATAAATAAAATAATATAGTATAATATAATAATAATAAAAATCATAATAAAATTAAATAATATATAATCAATAATAATAATATCAATCAATAATATATATAAAAACAATCGCGTTAGTTATAAAACTTTCAACTAATTTTAGTTAACAGTGGGTGAATAATAAGTTTTTAAAATGTTTTCAAAAACAAATCTTTTTCTTCTAAAGAACTATATTTATATTAAATATGATGTAAATCAGTAAGCAGTAAAGCAGCAGTAAAGCAGTAACAAAGCCCTACTATCCCTTTGTTGCTATGCAAATGCGCTATTACGATTCTACTAACACTGTTTTACTAAGCTTTAAAAGTCTGTAAAATATTGTTGTTTTTATTGAATTTCGAACAATTTAAAGTAAATAAAAATTTGAATTATATAACAGGATTCTAATCCTCTTTGTTTTTCTCTTCTTAAATTACACTTTTTTGAAGAGGGAGAAGGAATTGAATACAACTATCTTCCCTACAAATTAAAATATAAAGAAAGTCAATGTTAGTAACTATAAATGTACAGTTTAAGTGAATGTGTTGTGGTGTGTTAAATAATAATAGGCACGATGTAAATGACATTAATGAAGTATAGTCAATAATATTAATATCATAATAATAATAATAATAATAATAATTAAAATAATAATAATAAAAAAATAAATAATAATAATATAATGATAATAATAAAAATAATTATAATAATAATAATAAACAATGATAATATTAAAAATAATTATTAAATATAATCGGTATAATAATAATATCATATCATAATATAATAATTATATAATAATATATCCTTTAAATTAATAAATAATAATATATTAAATAATTATATAATTATTATATAGTATAATAATAGATAATAATATTTATACTAATAATAATAATAATAATAATAATAATAATACTATAATAATAATATAATAAAAATATAAAACATTAATAATGACTAATAATAAAAAAAAATCCGAATTATTTTAAAACTTTCAAATAATTTTAGTTACATGTGTGATTATAAATGTAAATGATTTAAATAAAAAACAAATGTTTTTTTAATAAATTAGTCTCATTATATATTAAAAAATTTTGTTTTTGCTAAAAAGCAGTAAAGCAGTAAAGTAGTAAAGTCAGCAATAAACTAATCCTACTAATCGCTATATCTACTATATCCTACTAAGCCGTCCATTGAGTTTACATCTTGTTGTTATTTATTATGCTGTTTTGTATTCTGTATTGTATATTGTTTTTAATAAAAATTTTCGATTACAATTGTAGTAAATATAATTTTATATCAGCAAATTTTAAGATAACTTCTTACAAACAATTTTTTTTAAAAAATTGAAATAATAACTTAGTTAAAAAAACAATTTTTAAAACAATTTCAATTTTAATAAAAAAGAACTAATGGTTAATAAATTTGAATGTAAAGCAGTATATACAAGTAAGCTGGTAACAAGCCTTACATTATACCTCTGTGCTACTAGTACATTGAGCTATTGAATTACTATTTTACTGCTTTATCAAAAGTTGTTTTTAATAAAATAAATGTTTTAAGTATGAAATAAAGAATGAATTCCCCGTAGTATATCAGAAGAAAAGAGAATTCAGTGAATATTTTAAATTGATATCACAACTACTGATATTTATCTAGTTTCGCAGCGGAAATTTTGCGCTCTAGCGGGTGCACGCGTCGTGGAATCAGATGAAGAGCAACCTTGCAACTTATACATACACCATCGAGTCATCAATACTTAATAATCATACGGGGTGCACGATATATTAGGACGGTTCTATATGAACCAGGGTAGGCTAGAAGGTTAACGTCGCAGTAGAAAGTCAATCCTAAGCAACTTATATAATTACAACAATCGAATCTTCATACCTTATAACCTAGGGGTATGCTCAGCAGAGGCTAGAAAAGGGTTGAAAAAAGTGGCTACTATATGCACTCACTTGGCACTTTGTGGCCTCAGTGGTACTCACTTGGACCTATCTTGGCAACCCGGTTTGGCTACATCATTGGCCATTACCTGTGTGGATAATTCAATATAGAGACATTCCTAGGGAACTCTATAAGGACCGTCCTAGGTACTATATATAATATATTATATATATACTAATATATATATATACATAATATATATATTAAATATATATATATAATATATATTATATATATTTTGATATATATATATATATATATATCATTATTATATATTATTAATATATATATATATTAATTATAATATAGATATATATTATATATCTATATATATATAAAATATATATATATATGCATATATATAACTATATATATATATTATATATATATAATAATATTATATATATATTATATATATATATATAAATTAAAATCTTATCTATAAATATATTATATATATATATACTATATATAATAATATATAGATATTAATATATATAATGATTGAGTAGTTTACTATATTACTACTCTGAGTGCCATGTGCTTTCAATTGTTATTTATGTATGAGCATCCTTAACCTATCGCCTTTGATTCGTGATCGAATGGTTGACATTCAGATGTGTGATAGATTTCGTACTAGTCATGGTCATTATATCTTTCGCAATAATCTTGAGCTATATATGTTTGTTCCGTGTTACTATATTTGCTCGGCTTTACTGAATATGCGTTTTAGGTGTTGGTGATCTTTTTTTTTTATCACTGGTACAACAGGATGCATATACTTGAACCTCTTCGACCCTCTGAAAACTTCCGGTTTCATGAACAGTTAATGGATCATGACTCTAACCATTAACGAATATAGTACGGTAAATAAGCGACTCATCTATCACAATAATCTTGATAAACCATATTTTAGAAGATCGTCGATAACATGCTAAATGCGAACTTCCCGGCAAAATTAAACGATAATATATGTACAGTCGTTTTTATAATCCCATAATTAAGTTTGACAATTTGGTGGACTGAAATATCCTTTGTGAAGAAATACATAACAAGCAATGCATCTTTATAAAAGAAATATTGTCAGAAGCGTGTACAGGTGAAACATATATTCGTTCAGGGGATGAACATTGGATTTGAACATAAACTTATTATTGTACATAAAAATAATCTACAATTACTTACTGCTACTTTTATGCATTGCAATTGTCAATATCAAATGAAAAATATTGTTATAAGGCGATTAGAGGAGTATATCCTACTTGGCCGAAAATATTTCATATAAATCATTTAACATATTCATTTTCAACTCTCACGATAAAAGCTAATTAGCACTGGAAAACATAATTTTTAGTCATAAATTCTTCTCGTGACCATCAGCGAACAAGAACGTACTTGAACTGTTTAACAATCAACATTTCTTTTTAGACATAGTTCACTATAGAGTTCAAGTGAATGATTTTTGAAAGTCAGCGAACATGTTTAGAATGACTGGAAAAGTAATATAGAATAAATGAAGTATACGAATAAACAACACATAATAACTGGTTTTTGGTGTAGGCCAATTTTTTGCGTTCCTCATTCCGATTTCTATAGAATATTAATGCCGTCAATTATTCTCTTCATATTGCTTATTTGTGAACAACACAGATCACAACACCACATCACACACACACAAACACAACACACACACACATTTCACACACACAACCACACACTCACACACACAAAAGGTAATCCCACTTCCATTCAAGTCACCCAACACAAATAATCTGAAACTGATGTTCATACAGGAGCGAATTGAATTTTTTTGGTGACCTGACCTGATCTTACCTAATCTATAAAATTTATTATTTTATTTTTTAATTCTTTGATTTTTTTAATTAACTATTGTTGCGCAGGAGCATGTAGCGCACATTGCCAGAACGTAGATGTTATATTGTAAATAATGAATAGAATTGATAACTAGTTATTTAAAAGGGTGTAATTGATAATATTCAAAATATTTTTGTTTCCTGCATTAAAATATTATCTGCTGGATTCAAAAATTAAAACTTTAGATTTCTTTATGTAAGCTTTCTTTAGTTTTTAAGATATAGGTGTCACCTAATCTGGAGACTGGCTATATATATATAATTTTTATGTTATATATAAAAATATATTTTATAAATATAATAATATATATTATAAATATTATATATTATAAGTTATATATATATATATATATATATATATTAATAGTAATATTTATATATATATATATATATACCTATATATTTATATATATAATACAACTACGGTGTTCAAAACTCAAAGGCAACGCCTGCCTACATTGCTACAAGGTAAACAGGTTTACAACCCACTCGAGATCAGTGGTATCATTACGTTATCAAATTTTCTTCACGTCATTGTTACATTTTCAAATAGGCTTCTATTTTGTGAAAAACTCTGTCATTAAACAAAAACACCTTATTCTTGGGAATATGTCCCTTTTGATTTGTCAGTTTTTGGCTGTGTGCTGGGGACGGTCTTGTTTGTAACGATGTTAAAAGCACTATAAAATGCTTGATTTTAAATGATGGGCTTTTTAAGGTTTTGTTTATTGCCACGCGGAATCTCAACATTTCTGCACACCAGTTACAAATCTGTTCTCGCATTAGATATTTCGTTAAATAATGCCCCGAGACACTACTTTTTGATGAAATGTCTTATATTTACTTTTATCTTAATTCTATCTACCTCGTTATCATTTAAACTTGCCCCTAAAAAATAGACTTTAAATTTTTTTTGAAAACTAAACTTTCTTATAGAAAGCACAATACTTAGCAATTAGCAATACGACAACGCCTCTATCCCCTTTGATCACTGAATTAACTGAATTATGATAGTAAATACTCTCGACGATAAGTGACTAATTGACTACGTGCAATGTGCCATGTCGATGCCCCCCCTCTCACCTATGTTTTGGTTCCGAAAAGACGAAAAATTTAAAAACCTAATTTTTCGGTTTATTTTATATATATGATATCGGAGGAGGACCGAAGAGGAAATATGGAGAGAGAGCATAGAGAGTTTCTTCACTTCAGGGTGTCGGGAGGGGGGGATAAGATTTTATTTTTTTCGCCGGGTATAAAAGTAAATTTTTTTTTGAATAAGAGGAATATCGCTTTCGATATTGAGACAAAATATCGAAATATCGATATATCGCCAACAGAAAATATCACAAAAATCGCTCGCATGGTCGAGAAAAAATTTTAATAAGGGATCGCTCATATCCATCTTTTGGCCATTACCTACTCTCTCTCTCAGGGTTTTTATATTGTCTTGTGCAAGGTGATCAGTGGATTTACTTACTTTAGTATATTATATATATACATATAATATATATATCTATATATATCATATATATATATATATATATATATATATATACTCATATATATATATATATATTATATATATATATATTATATATATATATATATGTACTGAGGGTATATATATATATTGATATAATACTATCATAATTATATAGTATTCTTTAATTCTTTCTAAAATCTAAAACATTTTTATATATATATATCCTAAGCCCTCTCATGTACTCTACCACCCGTCGGCTCGAGTACCCTTATATATCTCAATAAAAACAACTGTTATAAATTTCTTTCTATCAAACAATAAATAAACAAAAATTATTAAATAATCTATCTATAATACTCATACAGATAAAATTTATGAGTACGCTTAGACTCGTACTACGGAGGACAGAGGGTCTAAGGAGTAAAATAATACGTAATTCATACCTATATACTCGGAGGGGTAATATTGATGATCGGAAGGATAAAGCCTACCATGGTCGACGAACAATCAATAAGTACTATAATATATATATATATATATTATATATAATTACTAATCTAATATATACTTAAGTACCAATAAATGCTCGTGCGGGGTTCCGCTATATATATAAAGAGAAACATATCCCAGTAGGGTAGGTGACGTATTAGTCCCCCCCGTCGATTCCATAACTATCGGAGGCTCGAGATGCAACTCTCGAACTATACCTATACTATATTACTTTTTAGCGTTATCCTATATTATATATAATATTCTAGTGTATTAATTTACCTGTTAGTATATTTAAATTATATATATATATATTATAATATCATATCCTTTAAAAGTGAAATGATATCATCAAAAAATAGACCAAAAATGCACGATGACAAAACCGTCTAGCAGTGGTCACGTTTTAGCTAAACGCCACTCCATACATATATTAGAGATCGTATATGCGTTTCAGCAGCTTGACTTCTTATTTTTATCAATATGTTATATTAATATTTTACATAGTTTATTTTTGTTTAATATAACATTTAATTTATATACTTTAGAGTAGGGCGTTCGAGCGCGAGAGCAACACAGAGGGCGCACGAAGTCTCTGCCCCGCCGTCTGTCCCTCCGCTGAGGGACCTGAGATGACCCCTAACTCGCTCTTCCTACTCATTGTACTATTGATAGACTCTATGGGTTATATATAATTCTCCGTACTCAGTTTATAAATAAAACTGCTAAAATTTGCAACCTTTGAGTCGCACTAGGGCCTTGAAATTAAATTCGAAAAAATAATCGATTTACATTTCCGTTCGATATATATGCGCGTTCACTTCTTTTAAAGGCAGTTCCTATATATACATATACTATATACATATGATTATATATACTATTTATATATATATGATATACTATATATATAAGATTATTATTATAATAATGATTATTATAATTAATATATTATATATATATATATATATATATATATATATAACATTATAATAATATATAATATACTACAACCAACAAACTCTACTTTCTAGACGCGATTTCTTACCTCAGATTAAATAACCCAAAATTTATCGATATATATTTAACGAACAACATAATTTTTTTTCTTCTTAACAAGTATATGAATTTTAAATTTTATTTACCCAGTCTAAAAGTAGCTTTTATAGTTAGTGATGGATTACAGAATTTGAACGGATTTTCCATGGATTTTACCTAATGATTACACATGACATGGCCATTTTTACAATTTTATTTGAAATATGGGCACTACTGAAAATTTCGCAACAAGTCTCAATAGCATTGTTAATAATTTTAAATTTAATAATAAATCAGTTTATGTTAAATAATATCAATCCATCGACGAAATTAGGGCAAAAACTATTATTTTAATATATATACTATATATATATTATATATACTATATATAGTATATATATATAATACATAATACTATATATATATATATATATATATAATATATAATATAATAACGTATATAATAGTTAACTACAATTAAATAAAATGCATTGAAATTAATCAATTTGAAGATCCAAAATTAAAAAAAAGTTAAGTTTTCCTTTTATAGCAAATCGAATTTTACATTTTAACTTTTTGCTATAGAAAATTATACCAACCTTATCCAATTACTAATTTCATTTTGAGGAGCATGGTTTTACATTAAGTCCTAAATACTTATATATATATATAATAAGTATATATATATATATATATATATATACTTATTTATAGTACATAATATAATATATTATATATAATATAGATAAAACATATATATTATAATATATATATATATATTTATATATTTTTATATATTATATATATAGTATATATACTATTATATATATATATAGTATATATATATATATCATATTTATATAAATATACACATACATATATATATAATATATACTATATATAGTATATATATATATATATATATAACGTATATACATATGTATCAATATATATATATATATTTATATATATATATATATATATAATATTATTATAATATATATATTATATATATATATATATATATATATATATATATAGTATATATTATATATATATATATATATATTATATATATATATATATATATATACTACATATCAGAGCTGGCGTTGCAGAACACATTCGCGACACATTTACAATTTAATTGTAAAAAATACTAAATATGAAACACTCTATAAGCTTTATATATATATATAGAGTTTTATATATGAGCTACTATGTATCAGCCTTATATAATGTGCCCTAATGGCGCACTAATATATTATATATATTATATCAGGTATTGTAATAGCTTCTCAAATATAGTTAGTACCGCATATTATATTAGAGGCGCAACAAATTTTGTTAATACATAATAGGTTACTACTAGGAAAACTAAGTATCCAATATATATCATCGATGTACGCACGAGTCTACCAATATAATTATTCATATCAATGATACCGTCTACTATAATATATAGTACCGCAAGTATCTATAAATAATACAAAACTATAGTAAAATTCGATAAAAATGATAAGTATGACACATTAATAGTATTTATCTATACTACATCTTATATATAAATAAATGTATCATTAATAGTAAAACTTATATTAAATATAATATATCCTTAGATAATAAGATCCTAGCGTTAGGAATAATGGATAAACAAACGGATTTTGTCCTGAAACAATTTTCATATGTTTATAAATATCGAAATATAAAAAGGAAAAAAACCCCATTGTCCGAATAATCGAGATTGGTTAAAGCAGCTTGTATTCTTATTAGCCTTATTCGAACGCTAATATATATTATATATATAACTAAAAAACTATATAATATAATAATTATTATAACATTATTATTATATATATATATAATATATTAAATAGTATACTTAATATTATAATACTTATAATATAACTATAATAATATTTTAAAAAAAATTAAAATATATAATTAAAAAAATAAATTTTTTAAAAATTTAATATTAAAAAATATATATATATATAATATATATAATATATTATAGGTAACTTTAAAGTTTTCTTTCTGACCTTTACGATTTTCGATGATATCGATATATACTACTTATGTGGCCACGCTTATGCTCCTACGATATTATTAATATATTAATTAATACTATATATATAATTTAACTATATATATATATATATATATAGTACTATATATTTATTAATATATATTATATATCTTAAGTATATATATATATATTATATATTATAGTTATATATATATATATATATATATATATATTGACTTTTGTCTAATGTATACGCTCCATTATAGATATATATATAATATATATATATTAATTATAATATATATATTAATAAATTAATTAATATATATAATACTATCATATTATATATTATATATATTTATATATATATATCTACTTATAATATTATAATATATATTTATAATTATATATACTATATAATTATAATATATATATATAATATATATTATTATATACATATATATTAATATAATATATCTATATATTATATATACTTAATAATATATATAATTAATCTATTTATATATAATTATTATATTATTAAATATATATATATTATATATATATATTATACTTATTTAATATATATACTATATATATATAATTATATATATATATATAGAAGTAATAATAGAATTAATTCTACATATCATACCAAAACTTATAACCTCAGAATAACTAACTCAAAATTTACAAATGCATGGATGCCCACTAACCTTAAAAAATGCATGGCATGCCATAACCTTAAAATGCACATTGACATACTTTAACTTATAATGCCTGGACCCCTCAAACTTATTATGCATGCATGTCATTAATCCATTATTATACTATATATATTATTATATATATATATATATTATATCTATTGTATATAGTATATATATATATATATAATATAAATATATTATTATATATATTATTATATATATTTATATATTATATTATATATATAAATATATATATATATATATATATATATTATATATATATTATATATTATATATATATATATATCTATATTAATTAATATATATATATATCTAATTATATATTATACTATATATATTTAATAAATATTATTATATATATATTATAATATATACTATATATATTTTTAATATATTAATTATATTATTATATATATATAATATTTAGTTATAAATATATATATAGTATATTCATATATTACTTAACTATATATACAAAATATATAATATGGCAATATCTATAATATGGTCATCTATGAAAATTAATCAATCAAACTACTTTATCTTATTACTACAGCGTTATCTACTCTCCACTTATGTTTATGAATATGAATACCTCTATCTATCTACATATGGTAGGGAAACTAATGTAGAACCTCTCTAAATGGATCATGGAGGATAATTAGGGATAACTAGTAATGTATGACGTGTAGTCATATTTAAGTTTATATTATACTATGAGTGTTATATATATAATTACTATACTATAAATAAATAATTAAAATTCAATCATTTAGTTGTTTTCCTTAAATATCTGATATATTCATAACAATATTGCTATTATATTAAATATATGCATTTTAATTAATATCTCGCACTTATAACTATCCAATAATAATCAATATATATCATATATATATAAAGTTATTACTTATTTTAGTCAAATATAGATAATAATTAGCAATATACAGCAAGCTAAGTCTACTATTATAAAATACGCTTGTAAAAAATACAGTATATCTCATATATAGTCGCATAGGTACGCAATAATGTAATTAGTGTACCTGATAATACGTAATCCTTGAAAACAATAAATAATAGGTCGACTAATTAGTATATTTAATTAATATTATATATATATAATTATATTTTATTTATTTATATATATATATATAGGTAATATATAATAATATAATAAGTGATACCAAGCTAATAGGTAACGGTACTATAACTAAGTCTGGCGGCAATCCATAGGCGCATTAATATAATAGTATTAGCGCAGTATAGTCGCAACTTATACCTATTATATAATAATATATCAAATAATAAATTATATATAATAGGTACTAGTACTATATTACCTAGTATTACTCTGATAATATAATAATATAATAATATATTTAATATATATATATATTATATATAATATATATATTATAATTATATATATAGTTAATATATAATTATATTTATAATTATATATATATTAACTATATATATTATATTATAATATAATAACTATTATATATAATATATATATATATATATATATATATATATATATATATTTATATAGTATTATATATATTAATTAATATATATAATATATATATATATATATATATATATATATATACTATTATAATAATACTTTAATTTTATATTATATATATTATATATATAACTATATAATAATATTAATATAGTATAATATATATATATATACTATATATTAATATATATTAATATATATATATATATATACAATATTAATATATATTATAATAATATATATATAATATATATATATATATAATATATAATATATACTATATATTATATATATATATAATAATATATAATAATATATTTATATATATTATACATATATATATATATATATTATATATATAATATAATTATTATATCATATTATATATTTATATATATATATAATATATATATATTATATATATATATATTAATATATATAATATATATATAATATATATATATACTATTAATATAATTAATATATATATTATATATTATATATTATATATATATATATATATAATTAATATATATACTATATATATATAAACTTGGTAATTACGCCCAACTATTTTTTGAGAAAGTCTAATAAGATAAGGTTCATTACTGGTCCTTTGTTTGAAATATTTTTTTTTCTTCCATTAAGAATATAAATGTTTAGCCCTGTTTTGCCTCTTTAAATTGTTCAAAATGCTATTTTAAGATGGCTTTCTCATTATACAAATATTTTATTAAATCACATAATTTAATTTACTTAAAATTTCTTAATAAATTAATTAAATTTTTAGTTTGACACCCTAATAAAAGGAGTGTTAGCTCCTACGGCTTCATAATTTTAAATAATATGGTCGATCAGCTTTGTTACACATTTTTAATATTATTATTGTAAGAATAAAGAAATTCTCAATGGGCTTTTTTTCGATAATCGATAATTTTAATATAATATCGATTAATATCGATAGGTCAGAAAGAAAATTCATTATAACCTTATAATATTATATATATATTAATTAATTATATATATATATATATATATATATATTAATATATATATATATATATATATTTATTTAAGTATATATATATATATTATATATTATATAATATATATTATATTAATTATATATTAGTATTTATACTTACAACCCGCAGTCTTTTACTATGTGATGGTTGGTGGTGGGTATCTTTAGGGATATCTGTTGAGTATGGATATACTGCTCTTAGCTAGTGTTACCTAGAGGCGAGAACAAGAACTGCTTATATTATAACTATCTGTATTATATTAATATATATATATATATATATATATATATTTATATATATATATTATATATACTAATATATATATATATTAATTAAATATATATTTTTAATATATATATATATATATATATATATTAATATAATATTAATATATAATATATTATATTATAATTTATAAATTTAATACATATTAATATACTATATATATATATTTATATATTATAAATATATATATTATTATATATAATATATATTATATATATATATATATTATTATAATATATAATTTATATTATATATATTATAATATAAATTTTTAATAATATATATATCTATATATATTATATTAAATTATATTAATATATATATATTATATAGTTAATATATATATTAATAATATAGTATATTATAATATAATATATATAATATATACTATATTTTTATATATTAATCTCTAATATAATATAATATAAGTTAATATAATAATTCTATATATATACATATTAATAATATATATAGTATATTCTTTATATAATATATATATATATATATATTTATATATATAATATATATATAATTAATAATAATATATATTCATATCTATATATAAATTATACATATATTATTATTATATAACTATATATTAATATATATAATATATTATATATATATATATATATATATATATATTAATATATATATATACTATTATATTAATATAGATATATATATTCATATATATATTATATAATATATATAATCATATATATATATATATTTAACTATATATATATATATATATTAAATATATATATATATATATAATATATATATATATATATATATATATTATATATATAAATGTATCTATTATATAATGTATATTTATATATATAATATATCATATTATATATATTATATATTATTAATTAATTATCATATATATTATATATTATATATATATATATATATAGTATAGAATATAATAATATATACCTATATTATATATATATATATTATAGTAATATATATATATATATATATTATATATAATCTATATATATATTATATATACTTATAATATATAGATATAATATATATAGTTTATTTATATATTGTAAATATTAATATATATACTATTATTATATATATTAGTTAATATATATAATACTATAGATATTAGGTCCGGATCTAGACTTAACGTGCATTTACGAGGAGCGTGTTATACTTACGACATTTGGTTGCGGATTATAATGGTAAAATTAAGCATACTGGCGTTCTTATGTTTTAAAGTATAGATATATACATTTTAAAATTATTGTGTTCAATGGTGAATTCCTATAATCTGTATAATTACTTGATACTATACTTATAATTACATAAAATCTAATTATTATATTATATATATATATATATATCTATAATATTCCCACCCATAAGTCCCTTCAATTATTTGTATAAGGTTTGCCTCCTTTTCTATCACAAGCCATGGGCCTATCTGGTGCTCTTCCCGCATTGTTTACAGTTCACACACACTCCTCCGTGGATGAGGGTACAGTAGAAAAACCGGTCATTTACGCTCACCTCTGACCGGGCCGCCAATTGTAGGGAACATGAGCCCTGGCTAACCACTGGGGAGGCTATCTGCACTTTGGTGTATAATTTTGGGCTTTACGTGAAGATACAAGTATCTAAGGGAGCCGTGTTACGCGGATGGGTCCCGACGTAAGAGTTCCTGGGAGGTCTCCGAGGCAACATCCACAGACCTACGGGGTGGGGGTCCGGGTGCTTGTGTGGGTCTCTTCTGGACTGTGTCCTGCTGTGGAGAGAGGGATTACCCTCACTTATGAATAACGCCCTTCCAGTTCCCTCCTGTTTATTTACGATTATATCTCCATTTTGTTTTTTTTGTTATGCCGTTCATGATGGAGACGAAGTTTGTGTAAATTTTTTTTTGAAATAGCTTTTAATGATATAACGTGTTTAAACAAAGGTGGGCCAAAACAACATCAACAATTCCATTCTGTCAGGTTAACCAGCCTGACCCTCGCACGGTCCTACTACTTCTAGACTGGTACCTTGCTTTGCTTCTTCTTCTACCCTGAGGGTCTTTCGCAAATTTTCATCGCTTCGTCGACCAGTCAAACCGACACCTACAGGTCTGTCCCACGGTCCGGGCATCGGCAAAGGTGGCCCCTATAGTCATTCTCATTCGTTACTCATATGATGCACCCTTCCAGGAATGTCAGCAGACTATCATTCCAGATGTATTAACTTTGGCGATCACTCCTCCACGCTCTACTGAGCCAGCATTCTCTCAGTAGGTACTTGAAAAGTCCCTAAGAGTTGAAGAGCCCCATCACTTGATGGAGGATGGTCTTCTCTTACTATAAAGTGCATACCGAAATCTAGAGGAGTCTATCCATTGTCTGTTAGATTCGTGTTCTTTAAGTTCATGTCATTTATTCCTGCTTATTTCTATGCTGATAGTCATAAGAAGCATAATCTATAGGACACTGATAGTAGGCGATGGTTAGGGAAATGATTACTTATGACTGTGATGTGCTTTCTAGACTTATCTCTTCGAACTGATTGAACAAATCCTGTTGGCCGGCCTGTGCAATCATACTACCTTTATTAGATTTCAACTGTTATCTTGTACAGAATGTCTCAGCTTCTGTTTATAGTGTGCTCCGATCGGGCTGTGCAATATTGCAGGAGCATCTATCTTAAGAAAGCTCATCCAACTTGATCTCTCTTGCTTGACTTCAAGGGTGAACTGTTCGGAATTATGAATCGATTGCATGCTGATATTCCTCTTGTTGAGGCTCTTTATGTGAACAGTGGTGAGGTTCAGATGCCTGTGTCTAACTGAGCGATTAGACTGTACGACAGGGTGGTCGATCAATTTCTTTCTCGGAGGGAGATTTAGAGCATAGGCTAGAATATCGTTTGAGATATGAAAAGTATAGGACACGTTTCTGGGAGTTACTCATGGATAGGACTCGGGATAGTTTTACGAATGAAGCTGAAAATTGCTGCAATGAAAACCTACATATGAGAATCGCGTATGGGATCTGACAAAATAGGGTTTTATAGTCGCATAAGATGTATCCGAATGTCTTCGGGTATTCGTTACTGCGCTACGCACATATAGAACGCTTCAGTACTAATTATTGACTATTTTTATATATTATATATATATTAAAAATTCCTACAGGTTTTATAATTCCATGTACATGTATCCGGATGTCCGTAGGTATCGTTTACATGGCACGGAATAATAGAACCAAATACTAACTACCAAGTATATATATATACTTATATAACTATATATATATATATTATATTATATATATATATATATATTATATAATATCATATATATATATATATATATATATATATACATATATATTAATATATTAAATATTTATGCTCTAAAAAAAAATAAATAAATTCGACACAAAATGCTTTACCAATATATTTATATAATTATGGGCCATAAATATATACTGTATATATATATATATAAAACTAATATAGATTTATGTTCAATAATATATATAAAATGAATAATAATATTAAAAAAAATATGGACTGACTGTACTTTGCAAAGATATAAATATTTACTTGTAAAATAAATGTTTTTAGAGAATTATATTTAAAACATCGATTTATTTAAAAGCATAAATGCAGTTCCAGCTGACAGAAAACAGCTGACGTCTAAGAAAGAGTATGCCAATAGTAATAAAACACATCTTAACTTTCACTCAAATAAATGACTTAACATTATTCATGTATGAAAATATTAACATTTAATCGTTTAAATCGTGTTTATCTTTGTTAAACATAAAATAAATCTTTACCATGCTTCGATAAATACCTTCAATAATAAATACCTTACCTGCTAGTGATATATAGCAAACACGCAGACACATGCACTTGCAAATCGCATTTACAGACGATGCATTGAAATGGCAATGCAAAATTATATTACACAAATAAACATTATTTTCCACATAGCTTAAACACCATTAGCTTTACAAGAAAATAAGCCATATTTCACATTGAAAATTACAACACCATATTACATTTAAAAACATTACTACAACATTTTTACTTTTATAATAAATATAAATGAGACACTCCCGATCAAGAATATGCAATAAAATAAATAAAATTGATCAGACAAGGCATCAAGCGCATACCAACTGTAACACATGATTAACGGCAATTGATGCGAAAAATATAAAATATTCAAATTTTACTATTTTATACAATCTTCGTAATCAGTTTTACGCTGACCATCCAATTCACAATTTTAACTAATTAATAAGAATGCATGTATCCACTTATTAGGTTATTTCAGAAAAAATAATATTATAGCTAAACATTTAGCAAGACCGACTTTGGTATTTCTGTCAATTGAACTTCGTTCACAGAATCTCAATTTTCCTCTAAATCCAAAAATAAAAGCACCATGATTTATATATTGTGCGCTCCACATATAACAAAATTACTAATATTTTCCATACCATTTTATCTATATAAAACAGTTACATAATATAAATTAATAATGCGTAAATTGATTTAGATAAGTTTAAAAATATAATAATAATATAATAATAATAATAATAATAATAATAATAATTAAATAATAATAAATAATAGTATTATTATTATTATCAACAGTTTTGTGAGCGACGTACCAATAAAACTTAGGTTTCAAGTAAGTCTCGAAAAACAGTTTCATTTGGCTGTCGTTTACTCATGAAATACAAAACATATATTACAATATAATTAATTACGCTGCAATCATACATCGTATATATAGAAAATGAAAGAGGTATTGCAATGGCAATGTTTGGCCATACTTTCAATCATAATGAAGCAATGTTTTTATTACGATAAGCATCTACAGGCACCATTTATTGTTATGAACAGAAAGAAGATGATACAGCTGTCATTTTGGAAGAACTCAACAGAAAAGATTTTCCGTTTCAAACGTTTATAGATTTTCCTCTCGTCGACTCCTGACAAACCAAATCCCGTTTACTGCTGACTTTTAATACCCTTATCCACCTACAAAGGTAAAATTAGGATTAGCACGTTTATCTTTCGAAGACCAGACCGTTGCTTCAAACGTCATAAGGTTGGTCATCCGAAAATACTGTAGGGGCAGGATGAGATATGCCCAATCTGCGGAGAATTATTTCACACTCAATGTGAAAATACCCCTAACTGTAAGGATCCCACAGTGCTTCTCTCTTCAAATGCCCGTCTTACTGTTTGAACAGGAGGATTTAGAGCTATGTATAATAAATTGAGCGGAGAGATGCTATCCGATTCCAGGCAAATTATCAGACAAATCAAATCAATCTTACGCCATAATTGCAGCTGCCCCTACCCTCGCGTGTTATCCGCCAACACAACTAATCCTAATAGAATCCTCTCTTAATTCCATTTGAAACTCAGGATGTCTGCCACCTGTTCTGTACTGCCTCACTTACAAACTTCTCATAGAGTACGAAGCACAGCCCTTGATTTCAATCTGCCTCCAAAAAGCTTATCAACAAGCTATCGAGTATTAACTCTCACAAACTAGGCAATGAACTAAGCTTGCTCATCCATACAAAATTTGGAAAACTTCGCCCGGCCAAGAACCTGTCCCATATCACCAAATGGTTCCCAAACTTATGCAGAGGACGGTCTCCTTTGTCCTTATTCGCCTCACTATTACTAAATCCTGAAAAGATGTTTCAAAACACACAGAAAAGAATAGTCGCCAAGTTAAGGATTATTCGTTAGAATATAGAGCAACCGAATTTTTAAAAACAAAAGCACATTGACCCAAGATGTAAAAATGCAACTCAGAAAAGACCTCGCCATGAGTATACTCTGAGACAAACAAAGGTCTTCAAAAGAAACTGTTACACCAACATCTAGCTATTTAACAACACATAAACCATCTATAGTTCTACAACAGTTCTAGCTTTCTGATTCTTCTATAACTCTTCTTCCCGAGTTTCCTTTATCAGCACTCTCTAAGGGATTCTATAACCTAGAGAAGAATTGGATAACAGCTCCCAATGGAGCTTGATGCGATGACCCATTCTCTTTCTAATGCTTCCTGAACTTCCGAGAAAGGTGAATGGAAACTGTTCAACGTAAACGTCGCAAACGCTCTAAGCGTTCTGGGTCTGTTAGAGGCATGAAAAGAGACCTAGAGGTCTCCATTCTCCAATCAAACTGGCCAATTTCGCAAAAGCAGCCGTGACCGATGAAGTGTGGAATTGCGCCTGGCTTAGACGTTGCCATTCATGAAATCCCAATGTTGGAATAGATGTCGTACCCCAACCATTCTCAAAAGACATACCTTCCGGTTACACCTTCCTTCCACATTCATGGAACAACTCTATGTCCCTCCCAAATTTCTAAATCTGCTTTGGCCCGTGGAATTCCTGATACCGCTCTCACTAATACAATTGATCATTCCGAATGCTCTAAGACCTAGCTAGCTCAACATAACAAGTTGAATTTGGTTGAATTCAACTTATTTCGCATTCATGGTGAAGCTCTTTCACTAAATATATCTGAAAACTCACCCCCAAAATAGGTCATACAATATAAATCTCTGGTGTATGACTACTCTTTACCCCCTGGTTTTGTTGCCCCTCCTCGCCGAGACCCACGTCTCAACCTTCCCTCTCAATCTGAACCCACCTACAACATTACCCCCAGTCACATAGAGACAATTGTGTCTAATAATATTCATAACTCATCATGATTACTTTCCTTCAATGGAATTGTCGTGGTTATTACTCTAATTTCGAAGAACTTGTTCAACTAATAAACATATGTACACCAAAGTGTATATGTTTGCAGGAACTTCGACTATGTCATCGTGACTTCTTTCAACCATCTGAATATAAATCGCCGTTAACTTCTATAGACGTAATACAAGGACTTTATAATGCAAGGATGTACTTTTGTTTAGTTTTTTTTATTTTCAATTGACTGAACATTCATTTCTCTATTTAAATCTTCCTTTGACGTTTGAAATATGTATGCTCCAAGACGCGCCCATGGTGTTGATTTTTTCAACCCAGTGTGGCCGCTTTGTGAGCCGTGGTGGGTCCTGTACACTAACTCAAATTATATACTATATATTATATATATTATATTTTACTTATTAATTAATTATATATATATACTATATTTTATATATATATATATATATATTATATTATAATCGAACCCGCATAAATCTTCGACCGTGTGGTCAACATATGTTGTCTTCTTTTTTTGTGAACAATATAAATTTAAAAGATTTATTCGTGAAAATGAAAATGTGAATTGATTTTTACAGTTTTAATATTAATGCAACCTTTTCGTAAAATAATAGACATAAAGGTTTGTGAAAACTGTAAGAAAGAATGTGAATAACGAAACAGTTTCCAGGATAGTAACCTAGGAACCTATCCTAAAGATGAGATTTGAACATTTCCTGGAATTAATAGCTAGGAATTATCCATAAGTCGTGATTTGATTATTTATTAAACTTAAATATTAAATTTTTACTTGAAGACAAACTATCTATCTAGGTTAGGTTATTTCTAGGCTTACTGCAACGACAATCAATCTAGGTTAGGTCTAGGCTCTACGGTAACGCGATTCCGTCTAGATAGTGTCTGTACGTGCTTTTAAGTCTAGTTTTGATAGTTTGGTTTTAGGTATACTAGGTCTAGCTTTACGCCTACCAGAATCCATCTAGGTTAGGTCTAGGCTCTACGGCAACGACGATCCGTCTAGATAGGTCGTACTGTACGGCTTTTAGAAGAAAGTCGACCTCCTGACCTTTTTATCTTAAGTAAATTTTTAATTTTAATTTATTATAAATAAAGGTAAATAATAAAAATAATGTAAAAATTATAGGGAAATAGTGTTTTGAAGTTATAATTCGAAATATTATTGAACTATTTTTTTAGTACAAAACTTTGAGTAAGTAAATTTCAATCGTTTAGTAATTCTGAGTGAAAGTTATTTAAGTCTTTGCCTGGAATTTGTTTGAGCTTGATGTCGTTTCTTTAAGTATCGAAAAAATGCAATTTTGTCAAATAAAAATGATATTGGATTATTAGCCTATTTACAATTAAAAGGTTTAATACTAAATAAAAAGAAGTGTCATAAAAATGAGCGTAGGAAAATTGTTCAATTATAGGAAGAAAAGACAAATGCATGTTCAAATGTCCGGAATGTTATTGCTGCTACGAATCTGCCCCAGTTTTTTTCAATAATATTAAAATTCTTTACTTATCATTTTCCAATTGTTAATCTATTTCTTAGCGAATGTTCCCGTCGTCAGTGTGTTAAAGTTACTAAATTTAAGTAAAAGTGTAGTAGTAGATTACTTTAATTTTTTTCGTGAGGTTTGTGTCAGTGAGATTTAAAATTCAAAACATAAACTAGGAGGGAAAAATAAAGTATTAGACAAAGTAGAAAAGTTTTTCGAAGTCATTGTCAGACAGCAGAAGTAAAGTTAATTTTTTTAAATTTTTTTTATCTAAGACTTCAGGTATATTAATTTTCAGTTGTCGGGGTCTTCGGCCTAGGGGAACGACAGAGTAAGACTATTTCCTCCCCTCCGGGGAGGGTTTTCGGAACCAACGCTCTTTGGTATTTAGATGTCGCAGGATTCCTCCGCCCCCCACTACGGGCTATGGACAACGTCCCCCTTCTGTTTTCACCGACGACTTGAGCCTTAGTTTGCTGTGAATATCCAACTACTTATGGAGGTTATATATATATATATATAATATATATATATATATATATATATTATATATATAATATATATATATATATATATATATATATATATATATAATATAAAAAAATATATATATATAATATATATATATATATATAAACTAACCTAAATTAACAAGTCCCTAAACTAGAATATATATTTATGGTCCATAGAGATACCCTGTACTACTTTTTTTCCGGTAATAAGTACTGTTAAAAAAGGTCAATAAATAAACTTTGTCCCTACTTTTAAGTCTAGGTTTGATAAAGTGGTTAGGTACACTAGTCTGCTTTACGCTTACCAATGATCATCTAGGTAGGTTTAGGCTCTACGGCAAAGACGATCCGTCTAGATAGATCGTACTTTACGGTTTTTTAAGTCTCGGTTATGTTAAAGTTGGGTTAGGTACCCACAGATTTCATATATATATATATATATATATATATATATATATATATATTATATTATATATATATATATATATATATATATATATATATATATATATATATATATATATATATATATATATATATATATATATATATATATATATATATATATATTATATATATATATTATATATAAATATAATTATATATTACTATATATATATATATTATATATAAATATATATATATATATATACATTTTATATATATATATATATATACATATTATATATATATATATATATATATATATATATATATATATATAAGCTGAGATACTCGAGGCTGATTAATTGCTAGATATAAATCAATATTGGGGTGTGCAAAATAATAGATCGGTAGTTAATTGTTTATTAAACTATGCAAGAATGATAATTGAATATGTGACAATCATATAAATTGAATGGTAATATATGATAATGGGTAATAATCGGCATGTAATATAACTTTATCACTCGTTAATTACAGCGCAAGTAAGTATGACCCTGTGACTAATATAATTGACCTTTATATCAAAGGATTTAGACACAAAATCTTCAACACGACTTCCTGCCAAGAGGAGTCGGTACACAATCCCGAATCTGGCTTTGGCTCTGTCCCTTGTCGGGCTCTGGCCAATCACATTCAAATGATTTGGCATCTCTCCCGCCTAAATGCGGGGAGATGCTTTAGTTATTTCGCTGGCGCTTTGCTTTGCTTTGCTTAGTTACAAGGGAAGGTTTATAAGAATCGATCACCAATCTTTGTTAAGAGATGTACACGGGTGGGGCTGCAAATTCGCCTCGTACATAGGTGCACACTCCCTATGACATATATGCAAATGTTTACATACCGTCCCTACACATGTAAATTTCCACTATAGAATTGGTGACCTTTGGAGACGAAGACTTAAGAAGCTCTAAAACCATTTGTGAAGCAGATGGTTCTTCCCTTCTTAATTCTTACATTCCCCATCCTATATTTACAATAAATTTACAGGAAAGTGGAACAAGACAGAGGAAAAACTACTTGAAAGGAAGTTAAAGAACTACAATTTTGAAATAATATCACACTTTTAACAAATTCATAATTTGTTCTCGTAATATTTATTAAAAGATCGTCTCTACTCTTTTTCTTCTCCAGAGACATTTTTCCATGTTTCTCATTTCTCTTTCTTTTTCTATTTATTCATTTTTCTTTTCTGTTTCTGATGGGGAGTTTACAAGGCTATAAAAGTTTTTACATTTCTGAGATTTTCAACTACTACTTTGTTGTCCTTTATTTTGTGAGCATTATTGTTAGTAATCTTTACCACTCGATAGGGTCCACTGTATCTTGCTTTAAGCTTCCCAACATTATATTGTTGATTTCTCACCAATAGATATTTTGCATCTTTTAAGTTCCGGGGAAGGAACACATTTCTATTTCGGAGACTTGTTCTTTTTGCCAGTGGCTTAGCCATCAAACTTGCTAGTTTTTCTATGTAATTATCATACGTAATGGATCTGTCTGGTACAATTGCATCTAATAGACCCCCAGGTATGTTTATATTTTGGCCATACATGAGTTTACTAGCACTAATGCCGCTTTCAGCGATCAGGGCCTGCCTGATAACAAAAAGGGCATATGGCAGAATCTCGAGCCACTGCTGCTCTCTGATCTCAGGCTGAGCAACATAGCTCTCATACAGCTTGAAAGAGTCCTATGGAATACCTCTGCCTTGCTATTAGCTTGTGGATTGCATCTCGCCGTCGTAGTATGGCATGTGCCTAGCAGCCAGCACACACTCTCAAACAGATGAGAAGTATAATTGGCCCAGCGGTCTGTGACCAAATTGTCTGGGACACCAATATGAGGAAATATTTTATGGACAAGCACTTTCACTACCGTCTCTTTAGTGATATATTTAAGTGGAAAGGCCCAAACGTAAAGCGAGAACCGATCTACAAGTGTAAATAAATACGTATAGCCCCTGCAGGGGGGTAATTTAAGGATATCTGCATTCATAGTTTGAAACTTGTGGCTGACTTCTCTCTATTTTCCCTAGATGGGATTTATTTTTATTCCCACTTTGTCAAGCTGTCATTGTTCACACATCTGCACGATCTTCTTCACGCGCCTATGCATGCTTTGAAAGACAAAATCAACTTTGATAGCAGTCAGACAACGATTTATCCCCAGATGTCCCTGGAGATGTGTTACTTTTATCACCTCATCGATATTAGCATTTGGAAGCAATATTCTGACATTGTTCTGGTAGATATCCACATATAATTGAATATCTTCTCTTTGCCACCAAAAATTTTGTCTTTTAATAATAAGAGAGCTTTTTGTTTTATCTAATAACAATGTTTTTATGTATTCATCATTTTTCTGATTTATCATTATGCTTTTATAATCGATTTGCTTTTTAAAACGCTTTATCAGTTCTATCTAGCATTTTTACCTCTATGGGTTCTTCACGTCTCTCACACACAGCTTTATCGTGTACATTTTGAGTTTTAAATTTATCTAATAATTTATTTTCCATAGCTATTCGCTGTTCAATGGAAGGAGGTGATTCAACGGAATTCGAAGTATTTCTATCGTAAATATTTGTATCAGGCTAGAAATTTGGGTCAGCGGTTTCATTTAAAGGGATGGCTTGTAGACCTTCATTCATTTGTGTGGCCTTGACGCGTGCCGTCTCAGTTTTTAAATCCCTTTTTGACCACCCTATCAAGGCCTCAGGTATAGATACATTGCAACTCATATTTAAAGAGCCATTGTTGTTATTATTTCTGTTGACTTTTTGCTTGGCGCTCTGATTGGTTGAGACGCTCGCTGAGGAACCAATCCCTTTCTCTTTCTGTAAATTTTGCGCGCTGCTATTAGCTGAGAGATTTTGAAGCCACGCCCCTTCATCAGTTTTGAAAGCATTTTCACTTGCAACTATTTCATTATCTATGAGATATACAGACAAAGAGTTTGTTTTATAGGTGATTAAATGCTAGGACGGTTGGAATGAGCTAACAAAATTCAATTGGCGAACCTCTCGAACACTTTGATTTTTAGAATGGTTTACTCGACTATAGCGAGATATTAACTCTCTGGAGGTCGTTTCAATTGCAAAATTTTGTCCTGCAATGAGATATCCGTATTTTAAAAGTACTTTATTCAAACACAAAAGCAGTTTATTAGCATAATCATATTTTTGTTCAGTCGGAGATAAGACTGCTATAAAATGCGATAGGCCGACTTTCTTCATCATTTGATATTATTGCACATGCAATTGCTATTTGAGTGGCATGCACTAGGATATGTTAGAGTGAATTCATGTTGGATAGCTTTCTTTGCATTTTCAAATGCTTTGTCTGCAGCTTCATTCCAGATTATTCTTCGTCTAGAGTAGGGTTTTCCCCGTAGAAATAGATTTAAAGAGGCTACTACGTCTGCCCAACATACCAAAGTATTTCGGTAAAAGCCACGCGACCTAAAAAAGCTCTTAAATCTCTTATCGTTTTAGGCTTTGGCACCTCCAATATCTTTTTTACTTTCTCATAATTGGGCTGTATCCCGTCTTCATTGATAGTGTAGCCTAAATATTCGATTTCCATTTCTCCTATTTGAGGGGTTTAGGCTTACATGTAGGTATTGCAGCCGCTTAAACACCCTTTCAAGGGCAATCTTGTGCTCCTCTTTGGTCTTAGTATGGACTAAAATATCATCCGTATAAACTTGGGTATTCTCGAGGCCCTGCAGGAGGATATTGACGAAACGTTGGAAAACGAACGGCGATGCAGAATAACCCATCGACAAGCAGGAATAACTGGTTTTGCCAAGGTTGCCATTGATGGTAAAGTACTTTATGCTGTCTAGATGTAACGATATTCCATAATAGGCTTGGGTCATATCGATTCGTGAAAAGTATTTGCTCCCTTGTAATGTGAATATTGCATCCTGCAATGTTGGTAAACCATAGGGCTCTGGTTCCGCTCTTTTATTTAACTCACGGAAGTCTGAAATTAATCTGACCCTATTATGATTTTTCTCTAACACGGACACTGGGAATGCCCAGGCAGAATTAGTTCGTATCAGCACGCCTGTTGCAATTAAATTATTAAATTCAGCTCTAGTTTGATTATATAATTTGTGGGGGATCCTTCTTGCCCTCATAGCTATCGGGGAGCCTTTGATGTTGGCTTTATAAGGATAGGTATTAGCTAATTCTATTAATATTCTTGCAGGTATGACTGCTTCTTCTTCATTTGCAGTTATTTGACCCTCTTTATTTATTAATGCTGTGTTCCCGCAGCTCATTTTGCCTTTATACTTTTCAAATATCTCTCCACATCTTTCATTTTGTTTAATCTTTATATAATTATTTACTCTTACATAAGGATTGATAAATAACTCTCTGTATTCCTGTAATAAATCATTATAAATGATATCACTAATAGGAACATGCTTAGGAGAAGTTGAAAGGGGTGCAGAGGAAGATATAGGATCTTGAGAAATGCCATGCACAAAATTTTCCCTAACATTATTATCTCTAATTAAATTTATAGTTGTATTTGATGAGGGATCTAATAAAATGTCATTTTTAAAGTTTAACCCTAAATTATAACGCTTATGAAAGGGAAAACCCAAGATATTTATTTCTACGTTTGCAATATAAAAATCATCTGCAAAATTTTTACCCAAATTAATGTCAAATTTAATAGTTTTTACATCATAAATTTTAATTTTAGTATTGTTTGCGGCCAGCATATGACCGATAACAGGCTTCTGCCTTGCAACAGAATCGGCTTTCAAGATGTTAAATATAGATCCTGAGTCAACAATGAGTTCCCTTTCATTTAAATTATCATACACCTGGTACAATTGTAGAATAGTCATCTCGCAAGCTTTCTTTCCGGTCTGGTCTCCGTCAAAGATCTTTTTAATGCCTAAGCATCTATCGTCTTTGAAACTGTCATAGACCTGACTAAGGTAGATTCTTTCCTCATAACCTTTACCCACGCTTGTACCTGGCGTAACATTACATGAAATATCATTAAAAAAGGTGTAATTATCATGCGGTAATTTTATAGGCCCTAAAAAAATCATTTATTGGTAATTTACCCTTAATTTCTTGTCCGATAAAATTTCTCGGTTTCTGTACATTTATTTTATTTACTAAATCATTTTCATTTTGGTTCATATTTTGGTACAGAATATTGTCGGTCCATTTAGGTGGTATGATTTTAACGCTATTATTAGAATTAGCATGCAAGTTATTTATACCACTTAAATCGTTATTGTTTTCATATTGATCAACTCTATGGTCAAGATCACTATAATTATTGTCCTTATTTTCATTATTATTATTATTTTTATTATTATTATTATTATTTTTATTATTATTATTATTATTATTATTATTATTATTATTATTATTATTATTATTATTATTATTATTATTACTTATTATTATTATTATTATTCCGTAATAGTATTAATAGTGTGGTGGTATTGAGTAGTAGTAAGTAGGATCATTTTTTATTATTATTTATTAATTTCGATTTTTTTTTATTATAATTTTCTGTTATAGTTATTTTTGCTGCATTTTTATGATCAATGTTCAATGCAATATCGTCTCTACTATCATTAAATTCCTTTTCAGCTATGACTACTACGTCAGGATTGAAGGTCACAATTTTATGGCGGGACTTTAAATTTCTACGACTGGCTCCAGATGGCAGCGGGCTCAGCCGTTCTAGACGTTTCCCGCCCTTGTTGTTGTCGTTTGGTTGGCATTCATCCCCTCTTGAGCATATAATATGGGGTATAGAGGGCAATTTTCCGATTCGCAGCGATAAGCCTGGTAGAGGAAACGTTTGTGGTAATAACAATAAGTACTTGTAATATTATCAATAGCATTGTTATTGTATCTTGATTTTCGACCTACACTTCTCCCGCGGCTCATGTTTTTGTCATCAGCTGTTTACTTTCTTTCTTTAACGAGCAGTTCGACAGTGCCCGCCGGGTCTCTTATGGCTTTCATCATTGCTTCTAACTGGCTTGAAATATTCCCATGATCGAGGCTTGAGGTCAAATGACTATACTGTTTCAAGGGTGACTGGTATTCACGGAGTCATCTTGTTGTTGTTTTTGATCGTGAAGTTTTCGGCGACTCA
>JABUQX010112320.1:5000-12500 GCA_015478945.1 Trachelipus rathkii
GCCGCTGGAAATTTTAGCCTTATCGCCGCTTGAACACCTCTAAACCTTTCTCCTATTGCAGATGCCCTACCATATCCTTGTCCAATCAGGTAGTTACTATTTATTCCAAGTGCCTTCAACCTTTGTAGTATTACTTCCGTCAGATCTTCTCCTTTTGTGCTTTTAGCTGCCACAATACTTAAGAAATCTTCGCGAAGCACATACATGGTTTCTTCATTTCTATCAATATATCTGACACTCAAGGATACCTGTTCTGTTTGCGGAAAATCTGTTGTCACATCAACCAGAACTGGGAATGACTTTGCGAAATTAATCTTTTTCACAATTCGATCTTGAATAATCTCTCCAATAGAGCAAATTAATTCTTTTGTATTGATGGGCTTATGTATGTAGCATTCAGAGCAGCAATTTCAAAGTGTTTTTTTAAGGGTCTCATCAACCACATATTAATATCATACGCAAGGGAGATCCAAATTTCCATCGTTATGGTCAGGTTCTTTTTAACCTATTCTAATCATTCCCGAGTCATCTGTTCCTCTCAAAGATAAACCTATGGCGGCGACATATTATAATCGTTTCTATAATAGGAATTAGTCTTTTTCTATTTTCACTTATTCTTTTAGCTCTTGAAGAGTCGAGACCTACCTGTACATCAGGTATGATTCCTCAGCAAACATCTGAAAACATTTCCCCATGTATAACACAAGATTCGTGATACCGAGATTTAGAGAGGTGATTAAAATCTTCAATGGCGTCTTTCCATTTATTGAATGGCTGTTTCACGAGAGATTTACGTTTCTCATGATTCTTCTTACCTGCACACTCCTTTAAAAATAAAACTCAGTACTTACACAAATTTCCTTGTTCCCTAATCTAATCTAAATGCTAACCTATATATATATATATATATATATATATATATATATATATATATATATATATAATATATATATTATATATATATTATATATATATATATATATATATATATATTGCGATTGATGCACGGAAACGTTATTAAAGCGCTGTATAATTATATCTAATTTGCACTTAAAATATTGATAAAATCACATGCACTTATTTTGAAGGGTTCTGAGGAACAACCCCTCAGCCGATCAGCCCTCACGGCTTACATCTTTAGGTCTTTACACAGCATGTTTAGAGCAAGTTGATTTAGGTATAGCCGAGTACTTAAAGTCGAAGTCAAGCAAGACCTAAATTGTAAGCATAAAAAAGTTCAAAAATGACTCTTGAAATATTATTTGGTTTATGACCTAACATTATCAAGGGAAAATTTCAACTTAAAAACTCTCTGGCCTGTAACACAACGGCAACAAGCAACAAGTCTTACAATTCTAACTTGTATGACATGTAACTTGCATTCAAGTTTTATTACACAAACTAAGATTTGTAATTGCTATAATTCACAAGTCCACAAGTTGTGTATATTATTGTCTTATAAGATTCGAAAGGTTGTATATATATCTATCTTTTATATTTTAATACTTTTCTTTCGGTTTTTTTCATTTTTCTCCATATTTAATAAAAATAATGAATATCAAATATAATATAAAATGGAAAAACCTCATCTTAAATCTGGCAATTACCGGAAGTAAGATTGCGATTTTCATATTCAGAAATAATATTTTTGCCCATATATATAGTTTATATATATATATATTATATATATATATATATGTTATATATAATATATATATATATTATATATATAATATATATATATACAATATATATATATATATATATATATATTATTTATTATATAGAAATATAATATATATATATATATATATATATATATATATATATATATATATATATATATATATATATATATATATATATAGTGAGAGAGACAGCGAGAATACCTCCATCAACAAATTGAGTTTTAAAAGGTAAAAAGGTTGCTGAGTCTTCAATTTGTTGTTAAAAAATAAAAACATCAAAGAAAAAAAAATCACAAATGTCCTAAAAATACACGAAAGTTTTATAGTCCACCATGCATTTGTTAAAAAAGTCCTTCAATGGTCTAGACTTGGTAAGAAATTTGCTAAAAATTGTTGTCTTACGTCGTCTTTTCTGCAACACAACTTAAAAAGTTAAAATATTTGTGCTACGGAAGTAGTCTACAAGTGTTGAGATTACACTTGTAACTACAATTTACAAGTTGTATTCTTGTGTTACAGAAAACTATGTGTAAAAAATTTCTTACACTTGTAAGACTTGTGACTTTTGTGTTACTGGTATTTTTGAGCGGGTAACTCAAAGTTTAAAGTGAAAATATTACAGGATTTGAAAAACTCATTTTAATATATATATATATATATATATATAATATTATAATATATATATAATATATATATAGTATATATATATATATATATATTTGTATATTGTATTAGTATGTATTTGTTTGTATAAATATATATATATATATAAAATATATAAAATAATTATAATAATACATTTCATACAGCCCCTCTCCTTTAGAAAAATATAACATAGAAAACATGATATGAATCGCCGAAACGCCTGCTCGTAACATCCCTGCAGAGGGGGGGGGGGGGGGGGGGGGGGGGGGGGGGGGGGGGGGGGGGGGGGGGGGGGGGGGGGGGGGGGGGGGGGGGGGGGGGGGCGGGGGGGGTGTCACGTGTTAGCTAAAACTCCAATAAAAGGAGCGCAAAATACCACGAAAGTTTGCATTTCTTTATCACGTTAATTTTTTATTTTTAACTTTTTTTTAATTTTTTTTAAAATTATTTTTTTTTAAGGGCTCAGCCAACGGAGGGACAGAGGAGGACGAAGTCCACTCCTGTCGTCCCCCCGCTGAAGCCGAGAGACCCTGACTCTTTCCATCTTTGCGATTTAATCTTAGGTATTCCTTTAGTTAAAAAAAACAACAAGTTAATTGGCAACTAACTCACTGTTGCGCTTGAAATAATCGAAAAAAAACGATTACATCGTTCGTTCTGATATATATCGTTAACTTACTTTTAAAGGACAAGTTTCATATATATATATAATATATATATATATATATAAATATATATATATATATATATATATATATATATATATATATATATATGATTTATATTATATAATATATATATATATATATATATATTTATATTTACTATTATATATTTATTTACCATTTCCCAAGTAGGGCTTTAGCTCGGTCTGTTGGACCAGCATTTTCATCTTTCTGGCCCCAAAACTCTTGATCCCAGAGCACTCTAAGAAAAACATTTCTCAGCGCAATGGTTTTCTGATGCATCTTGAGTTATACACTCAAGCGGGTTTCACCCTTTCAGCGGAACAAGCGTCTTCTTCCATTTGGCCTCCGAAACTCGTTCTCCCAGAGCTCTCGAGAAGATCGTGTTTCTAGACGCATAAGGTTCACTAGTGGCTAATGGAGTTGTTGCATATCAATAAACGAAAGGACCGGGTTTCTAGCCATGTCCGCCCTAGAACTATGCGAAGAAAGAAAGTCTTCATATATTCCGACTGTCTCGAATATCCATTCTTCTTATATATTATTTATATTTCAAAAATTAATTTTTTTTAGATTTTACAAATTTTGGGGGTTCAAACCCTATCAACCCGCAGGCTATGGCCTTTAATATATATTATAGTATATATATATATATATAATAGTATAATTATATATATATATATATATATATATATAATAAGTATATTATTATATATATATTATATAATTATATTATACTATATATATATATATATTATATCTGGCAAGGTAAAGACCGAGGTCTGAAAATTCCACCAGAATTAGAGGGAAATTCCAAGTAAGGTTAAATTCAAAAGCCAGCTCCCCGATGCACAATGAGCACACACCTCATTGAAAAGGGCTCTGGTAGTGACGCGGTGCTGTTAAACTGTAAAAAATAATAACGTAGCAAAGTCATATCTATGTTTAAAATGTTTAAAGGCTATATTTTTGTTTATATAGTTGTTTAAAATTGCATTCTGAATCGATTTTCGTCAAAATATTTTTAAATAATATCCCTCTAAATATATATATATATATTATTATATATATACTTAAATATTTTCTAACTATTTGTTTCCTAAAATATATTTTATATCTATTTTATGTTACTTACATATTTATTGTATATTATATTTAATATATTTATATATAATACATCTTATATATATATATATCTATAATCTATGTTTATAAAGCTATATATCATGTTCATATTTATTATTATTAATATTATATTTTGTTATATAATATATGTAGTACATTAATATAAAATGATAAAATATTATATATTTAATTATTATATATATATAGTTACATAAATATAATATTAATATATTATATATATTATATTATATATTAAATATTATTAAATATATATATATATATAATATATATTATATATATATATATATTATAATGTTAATTATTAACTAGTTGATTCTAGAGGGTCTTAAATAATGATTGAAGCCGATTCCAAAATGAGATGAAATGAATTGTTACAAAGATTGTGATTCAGCGTCCGATGACACTTAGTGTGGGGAACTAGCAAGGCACATCATCTATTATGAGTAAATAAAGGAAGCCTATTCTTCAAACAGTGTAAGGAAATTATGAGGAAGATGATAGTGTGGCGAACATATAGGACAATTTGGATCCGCGGAGTGGACGAGAAGGACACACCTATACTACTTTCCATCACTTGTGCGAGTCTCGAGGGATATTGCGTCATATCCTTTCGGAAAGAGCTATCTTCCCAACTAACAGTATTTACATTAAAGTACATGAAATAAAGTTTTATATATAGAACAAGATTATATCTCGTATATATTATATATTATTATCCGGTCGTATATATGATCACTATAGATAGCTATTCTGGGGATTGAATGTGTACCATTCAGGGTACATGTTAGTGATTTTGTATTTATATATACTTATTTTATACTTATTATTACTATCACTCTATATGTGAGATGTATATATTTTAGATATCATCTAGTTCTGTAGTTAGTTTAACGCTTCTCTAGTTACCTGGCGAGATTGATTTCTTGTTAGGTAAGATAAACGTAAGCTCTAACATATTTGCATTAAATATCATGAAAAGAGGAATAGGCGAAGTGCAGAGAGGAATATAATACGTCCATAGAAGGGACTATTTCAATAACATGTTTGGCTTCACCCATTAAACTTTGAATTTTTATTGTATAATTTGCCTTTACTCTCTCCATTGGAAATGTTTATTATGCTCCTTTATCCTACCATATACTATAATATATATAATATATATATATATATAATTATATATAATTTTAAATATTACTTAGGCCTCGTATGTACCGGGTTTAGATATATAGGGTTGTCACCAATTTAGTATAACTATAAATAAAAAATATTATTTTAGATAATTACTAATTAATTAAAATTATTAGGTATGTAAATATGGATAATATTTACGAGAGATAAGTCGGAATATATATATGTAAGACTATTATATTTACTTATTACTTCGCTATAAGATATATCTAGGGCGAATACATGAGTTATTAGTAAATATACCGTGAGTCCTTTATCTATCTTTTTACTTCAGGAGATACTTGCTTAAAGTCAACAGTAGCGAGCACATGAGATAGCCCGATATGACGCAGAGGAGAGCGCTAATGGCCCGACTACTCTGAGCACTGAACAGACATATTATTACTCCGAGGACATCCAAGACATTTGAGGGAGAAAAATTGTATATTCACAAGAGAGGTCAAATTTTTAAACGACATGATAACACATATATATACCGTAGTAAAGTACGAGCGATCATATGTATATCACACATCTAGTAGATAATGGAAGAGCGCTTTGTCAACAAGATGCATTTATTGGTATGTGAGAAGTGCATTATGATTATTTACGAGTTCTAAAAAATGTATAAATATGAGAGTATAACTGGCCTTATATACAATGAAATAATAATACTAATAATTGGCGTACTGAGAAAATAATATTATATATTTATCTATTAATAGAGTTGACTATTTACGGGATCAATATAGAGTATATTTAGGAGTAGGCCATAAAGAAATATGTACGGTCCATACAGTATATACCGTGCTTATATATAATATCTCATACTTGTAGGAATAATATAGGATAGATATAGAATATCATTTAAATATAAATATCTTAATTATTATTAATAAGGCATGCGGTCCATGTGGAGAAAGGGACTAGTAAATAAAAGATTATTTCAACAAATATTAAATTATTCAATATGTTAAACAATTACTTGATTATTGCAATTAATTATTTTTTATCAATTTTTCATTGACTGTTAATAACATAAATAGTATTGTCATACGATGTTAATTGTTTTACCATTCGTTAGGTACAATTGCCATACTTAGTGAGAGATGAGTAGAGAGAAGATAGAGAGAGAGAGAGTATGAAGAAGAGAGTGGAGAGAGAGAGAGTAGAGAGGAGAGAGAGTAAGATGAGAGAGTAGAGAGAGTAGTAGAGAGGAGAGTATAAGAGAGAGAAGGATGCAAACGTACTGATATGATAAGTAAAAGTATAAGGTATGTTTTAAGATAAAAATCATCCTTTACCCTGCAGAATTACACTTTTATTTCACATATTCATTAAAAATTAGCTTTTATTTCACATATTCATTTAAAATTAGCTTTATTTCACATATTCAATTAAAAATTATCTATTCTTCCTATTACAAAGAAGCTACACTTTATATTTTATCGACTTTAATATTAATACAAAATTATATAAAAATGTATATAAGAATTCTTTGAAAAATCATTTTGTCACTTTTATAAAATTAAATAATGTAAAAGCTAAACCGAGAGAATATTAATACATTCATATTTTATACCAGGAGTAAAGATGCACAAACCAGCTCGCATATAAGTTAATACAAAAGCAGCTGAATTGAAAAAGTACCATAAAATATGATATATAAGAGCGCTGAGGCTTGTACGAGTGTTGGAGAGAACATCTATAAATAGGATAGTCAAGTAGAAAAACTAATTGAGCTGGTTAATTATAGGAAGTTAACTAAGATAATAACTGAAAAAGTAATAGGCCGACAAGAATGAGTCATTAGGTAGCTAGTTTAAGTGAGCAAAGAGTGGTATATAAGATTATTTCAGGAGTATGTCGAGCGGATTTTCTATCAATTTTGGACTCTATCACAGTGGGGCAGAAGGTAGGGCTAAAGTCGATATAGTACTTGATTATCCTCACTTCCACTACTGATATACTCATTACTGAGTATATCTAGGTACTTCTAGAAGCCCACCTTTAACAGAGAGGTATGAGAACACATAATTAAATAATAGTATATATATATATATATATATATATATATATATATATATATATATATATATCTATATATATATATATATAATAATTGAAAAAATTCATATTGTAGTTTATATGTAAGAGTCCTGATTGTC